>JAZGTI010002695.1:0-34884 GCA_036877585.1 Botia kubotai | reverse complement strand
AAAAAATACCTAAAACCGATTAGAAAAACCATAGCACCCCCCTTGTGTCACATGATAGTTAGCATTCAATGTCTGTAGCACAAATGTTGAGGATGGAGTTACTCACTAAAGTTATTGGGGTTGCACGTTTGTTCAAATGTATAAGTAGCAGTAATAGTGTTGCTTCTCTGTTTTCAGGAGGACGTCTGTGTTCCTTCTCGCCTTGTATAGAGCAGGTTCAGAGGACTTGCGAGGCATTATTGGACCATGGCTTTGAGGAGATCTGCACATTAGAGGTTCTGCTACGGGTTCATGATGTTCGTACTGTCACTCTGCCCCTACCAGACTTTGGCCCAGAGAAGAGTTCAAATGACAGCATCCAGATAGCATCCAGATGGCTGCAGATGCTGGTCAAAAGGAGATCCCAACCACGGGGAACTCTTCTATTATCTGTCGGACTGCCACACCCCCAAGAGAAATGGCAGGGCACACAGGATACCTCACCTATGCTACCAAACCGCGGGACTAAAAGCAGTAGAAGGTAGAAGCAGGTACTGCTAAATTTGAGTGTTTTTCATTGAGTCCCTTAGGAGAGACTGTTTTATAGTTTGTTGTGGATCTACAGTCTCGGTAACTGAAGATGATAATCTCATCCGTACACCATTTATGCCAACTTGTTAAATTTACATCGCTATAAAAGATCAGTTAGATCCCTGTAATTTAAAAACTGGTTTAATGATTTGATAATGTAGCTTGATGTTTTTTTTATTAATTTGTTTTTCTTTCAAGAACAGGGAATTTACTGTACAACACTTGTTTTACTACAGTGATGAAAAACAATGTATCATATAGAAAAGTTTTTTGTGCTATTGGTATTATGTTGCTCTGTACGATTTAATTTGTCTATATCAGCTGTATGCTAATAGTGCGTAGATGTCTGACCTTTCCAAGAACACAAGATAGTGATATGGAAATGTACTGTATGTCCAGTATGACGTATGTCAACTTGTCATAATAAAATTTGGACTAGTTTGAAAATTTGACACTAATGTGATACACAAGCTATCAGCAGAGCCTTGAATACAAACCACTAGTTGTCTGAAATCAAAGGAGTTACTGCCTGTTCTGTGTTTGTGTACGGTATGTTTTTGCATGTGGAATGTGAGATGCGGAAGAAGAGAACTAGATGTGCCAATATCTGTTAATGTTGTATTCACAACTCAATGTCTGGAGCTGTTCTTGTTGTTCTCCACCCTCCAACCCTACGGTTCTGATCCATTATTCCATAAAAGGCGACCTTACTAAGGTTCTGATGCTTTCACAAATATAGTGAATCTTTTAACCATTATTTCTTTCTCCTGCTCTGTTATATATTTTAATGCATATAATAGGAGAAATAGGAGGTCAACTCAAGTGTGTTGCATTGTGGGTACAGTATTGTTGTATACTGCACATTTTATCAATTTTAGTAGGTTGTTTTCTGTGCATACAGAAAAGTGCATACTGTACGCAATATACATACCATACATGCAGAAACACTTAGAGTAAGTAGTATACAATTCTAAACATAGTCCATGATCTGTCAGGCTTTAAGATATTGTGCTCTGAATTTGATGTGCAGTTACTGTGTGGAGAGGATTGTGGGTTATTTATAAAGAATTATATATTGCCTCAATATGTGTCCCATGTAACACTGGGACTGGTGAGTGTTTTTTTTAATCCGTTTCCTGTTTCAATGCAATATACAGTAAGAATGAGAACACACCTCTTGCTTTGAAGTTGAATCACTAAACAAGAACACAGTTCTCTGGAATTGCAGCTTTTAGCTCCTACAAATCCTCACACCCTAACCGGGGGTTGACAAATGCACTCTACTTGTTAGCAAGACGTTCAGGTTAGCAAGACCGTTTAGGCTCCCAAAATGCACTGCGGGTTATTATTATGTGATGTTGCGTAGACGGCACATAGTGTGCTACGGTTCTGTTAAAGTGAAAAGCAATGTCAAGAAAACTAAAAGGAATATAAAAATTTATAATAGATAACATTCATTGTCATAATTTGTAATCAATCCTAAAAAATAGAATCAATACCCAATACACAGACTTATCTGATTGTTGTTTAATCCCATTAGAAGTCTTATATGATGGGAAAAATATAGTTTATCAGGAGGGTGACCTGTTAAATACATGAGTGATGCACTGTTTAGAGACACTGTTTTTTTCACCATTTATTTTTATAACGTTGCAGTTCTGCTTTCCTGTAGTGCACTAATATGGATGTGCAAATGTACCTCTGCTTTTCCTCTGAAGGTAAAGTGCTGCCAGGCAAATCAATAGTGAGCAGATAGGAAGCTAGTGTGTACTCAGACTGTAAAACAGATACTATTCCATGACAGATCCATCTGTGTTATAAATATAAGACCCATTGTGTGTGTACTTCAGGTTTTTTGTTGGGCTCAGAGGAAGTATGTTGCATTGTGAAAATGAAGCCGGAAAGACTGATGTTATTATTAGGAGATACACAAAAGCTTGGGTTAAAGTTTCCTACTTCATGCATTATCATCTGAATAGGAAAGTGGGATCAAGGACTTACTGCATGTAGTACAAAAATGCAGAGAAACAGCTGAGAAATTACTATTACAAGAATTTCATTTTTTTTAAAGATTTTTTTTTTCTAAGTTATAGCATTTGGTACAATCATTTAATGGCTTTAAGTCAGAAATAGCTATCTAAAATGCCTCACTGTTTAACATGCTGCTGTTTGTTTTTGTTCAGAAATGCCCAGAGCCACTTCAAATCTCTGATTCCAAAACAGACAAGTTGTGCCTGATTTACAGATTTCCATGGAGACACCATAGCTGAAATCAGACCACAAATCAGATATTTCCACAGGTTCTCCTATTTACATCTAATCATTACAGGTCTAAGATCCAGCTTCTCTGGGATTTGCTCTATTTCTAACTGTATTCACCCTATTCCCTTAAAGAACTAAATAATTTGTTATACTGAACAATTCGTTCAGGTGCTTTAGGAAACATATGGGCTTGACATTGCTGCTCTCTTAAACCTTCTGGTAAATTCTGTCTATCCGTATCTATCTTCAATTTACATTTACATGTATTTGTGTAGCAGATGCTTTTATTCAAAGCAACTAACAAAGAGAAAGAGTATGTAACATTTTGCATTAACTCAGGTCAAATGTGTTTGCTTAATATTTTGTGCATGTCTTGTGTGTGAGAGTGTGTGAGTGCAGACACTGTTTCTGTGCTTGTGTAATAGTTTCATGCTGCTGTATTGCCTCTCTAACATGGCATCAAACTCTTAAATTCAGACAAGCCTGTGGAGCAGGACAGAACAGCGGCAGATGGAGGTACACAGAAACAGAAAGCTGGCCTTTTGAAAATCTGCCCTAAATCTGCCTTAAAGTAACAATTGAGGTTGCTTTTTGAGTGCCTCTTGTATCTAACATGCGGTCGGGCCCTTGAAGCTCACAGTAATAACAGTTGAGTTGTCTGGGAAATCGGATAACAGATCACAATTCATTTCTATTCCTCTCTCTTCTGATGCAGAGATAATTGAGAAATCTGTATACATTCTGCAATTTCTTCATCTGACCTACTACTGCTCAGAAATGGAGAATGAAAGTTTATTATGTCATAGAAAGGTCACTGTTGATGTACAACTGACCTCAGTCTCATGAACTCGTCCATTGGCCAGCTACAATTCAACCACCATATGCATATATATTGCACATTAAAAGAACAAGAGATGGCTAAAATCGCCAGCTTCAATTTGATTGGCTGGTTTTATAAAACTTAAAGTAAAAGTAAGGCCATTAATCTCCCTACAAACACTAATAAAATGAGCACTTCTGGGTAAAACACTAAAGTTTTGATTGAGACGTTTTGTAAACTAGCCTATATCAATACACAGAACCGTATATTTTACTTTGCTTTCTTCAGCCATTGAAAAGATTGACTGATTTGATGTCTTTCATTATCTTATAAGCGTATGTGCTTGAAATTAGCTTGGTATACAAATATGCATGGCTTTTGGCCAGAATAAGATGTAGTATTGACCAAATTTATAATGTGAGAGGGAGGAAATGCTGTTGGTCAATATGAATTCTGTTATTTAATTGACATGCACTTATTGAAAACATAGTTTTGCTTTCTGGTTTATTTCTTATGCTTTACTGTAAGGAAAGAAGTCATGCTCTTGAGTCTATGAATAATATGTGCTTAAAATATATTGCTAATGCGAATGACCACATATTTTTTCAGACTGGTGTATCAGATGGAATGACTGGACTTGCTGTCTGTGTTCTGTCTAGTAACATCGAGAAGTCCAGCTACCAAAGATACTGTGGTACTTAATGTACCTTACCTCTATGTGTGTTCATTGTCATTCAGCACACATAGACTTAAGCAAACAAGATAAAGAGCTGTAAATGTGAGCAAATATAAAGCTGTATGACATAACAATGTGACCTTAGACCAGCTGATTATTTAAGTATGATGTCATAGTCAAAGGATTAAATGAGTTGACAGACACATTTACAGCCAACTGACTGACAGATACTGTGTGAATAAAAAAGTTACTCAATCAAAGCACACTGCAATGAGCATATTCATTATACTAGATTGAAGTATCGTCTTGTGTATGTATGTGTGCAGAAATGCACGTAATCTTGTTGTGATCAATGTGATCAAAGTTCATGAGACCAGAAAAACCTGCTGTTCCTTTAACAGTTTCATTTTGTTTTATAAGAATCATTCGGTTGATTGACATGAAATGTTGCATACAAAAAGCTCATAAGGACATGTTCAAAAAAACCACTATCACAAACTACGTTTAATTTTTTTTTCACTATGTACACTATGCAAATTTAATGTATGTATAAAATACCCAATAACCTTCTATATTTGCCAAATTGTGAAGTTAACAGCAAACCACATTGTGTGGAATGTTATCCCACATTGCAATGTGCTTGACTTGACCTTCCATTTCCAGTGACATAAATGCCCTAGAGAGCTAATCTCTGTTTGAACATTTTTACACAAAATTCAATTAAAAATATAAATTTTGTTAATGGAAAATATAGTATTTACCATACAGTAACTTCAGTCTGTTCTTTACATGACTGTAATTGGGTTAGAATAGAACTGTGTGAATACATATTCAATTTTAAGATTTAGACACAAAACATCTTAAAAATCATTTTTGAAGAGAGAGCATATGATATTGAGAGACAGCATGGACTAGATTCAATCCTACATCTACATAAGCACCAAAGTTTCAAATGCACTATGCCAAGTCTCTGACATGCCAAGATTATTGTGTCATTTACAGTAATTACTAAACATTTGTTTTGTTAAATTGCAATGTTTAAGATTACTAGTTTGCTGGTATTGTGACTTCATTCATGTGTGCTTGCTCTGTCTTGTGTCAGAGTCTCTTTGAATAAGAAAAGCACAATCAAACAGCAAACCAAAGGCTGAGAAAGCTCTGCTTGCCCGGATCATGTGAATTTTACAGGAGCTAATGTAAAGCTTTTGCCACGTTGCTATTGTGTTGTGATTTAAGAAGAGTTCTACTTCCCTCTAGTGGAGCTGAGCGTGTTGTTCTTTATAACTTCATAACTTTTTGCAGATGAGTTTATCTAAAGCAATTTACAAATGAGAAACATCACAAGCAATTTATCATGTAAGAGTCAATGCCAAGATTCAAGCTATTGTTGTTATTTTGTGTTCCCAACAGACACTAAGTAGCTTTTCCAAACTCAAGGTCACTTGGAAAATTGGAGTTATGTTATGGTGTCCATAGATGTAAAAATGTATGCAAATATTTCTGTGACTTGAATCATGGGTCACAGTGCAGTGAGTCATGGGTTAATGGGAAATGCACTCATTCTTCCACTGTTGTGCTATTTCCTTGGCCACAGACATGGAGAATGATTGAGGCTGTGCTTTGACTCCTCTGCGTATCTGTATGAAGACTCCCTTTATTTACTATTTTTTGTAAGTTTCATTTTTTCTGTGCAATCAATGTGCAACAGTATTTTTTTAAACAGTATTTATTTAAAACTTTTTTTGATTACTAAGAAAAAACATCTTGTGTTGAGTTCAAAGCTCTCTATTGTAGAGTGGTTTTACTCAGAATCTCTATTTTAATCTGTACCTATCTGTTATGCTGGGAGTCTTCTGTCAGGGGTGTTTATTTTAATCATGTTTTTATGTTCTTACCGAACCTAAGGGTGTGTCACATTCCACTCTACATTTATAGTTTAGCTTGGTCCCTTTAACAACATGTCTATGAGAATTGCTGTTGTCTGGATGAGGGGAGGAGACAGGCTGCCCTCTTATATGAACAGATGAACAGATATGTGGTGAGACAGAGTGTGGAAACCATGTGATGCTGGATAAGTTTCACATGACACTTTCTGGTAACAAACAAGTTCATTTAGTTCTGTTTGTTTTACTATATTCATTATTTAATGTGTTTAAAGGAAAAGATATTTGTCTTGCATTTTTAGTACTCTATAAAACCAAACTTTTGCAAAATTTCGAAAAATCAAAACCACATTTTAAAAACCAGTCTAGGTATCACCATGATCAATTCACAAATATATATATATACTGTATATATACATATTCCTGAAAGATGTCGAGTTTTCTTTGTTTTATTCTGGAGTTGTTGTCTGTTTAAAAGTGCTGCAGGCCATGTGCTGAATGTGGATGATATCCAGCTGTTGTGTGGCAGCTGTACTGATAATTCCATTCAATGGCTGATTGAGATAATGTAAAACAGGAATGTATCTTAAATACATGTTTCTTAAAAAACATGCTTTAATGGATTACAACCCTTCAATGTCTTTCAGTTGTAGTGATACAAACTCATTATGGACAGAAACCAATTGCTAATCTAATGTGACATTCTAAACTGACACATCTGGTAAGAGTACAATCAGGTCTCAGGGATTTATCACAGAGAGATTGATGCTTGGGAATGGCATTTACAGCTGTCTGCTTCCTATAATATGATTTTCACAAGCTATATTCACAATTCATGTTCTTTTCTTCGCAGTTGGTGGCATTGTGTGTGTTTCACTATAGTACCTCTCACAACATAGTGGTAACTCTTAAAAATCAGGGTTGGTTCCAATTATATTATCCAAAAGTATCATGCTGTTAATGTGCACTATGGGAATCAGGAATGCAGATTTCACTGTAGGAAGATTTCAAAAGCATGAATCATAGAACTTAAAAAGCCCATTATGTGTCATTGTGTTACACAACACATCAATTTTACAACTATGTTACCACAATAAGCTTTGAAAAAGTTGTGAGAAGCCAAGCATAAATACTAATCAGGGCATCTGGGCCTTCCCGCACTTCCCCTCTAGTGTCCGTGTAGGTGTAATCTGAATCTATTGGGAATACAGTTACATAACATGTTTATAATGGCCATCAGATCACATGTTGAGGAGGTAAAACAGCGGAAATGATTAGTCACTTAGTACAGATGTGACAGCTGGGGGTTGGGCATTAGGGGTATGAATGTGCTAAACTGGGCTATTTAACACATGCCATTCCTGTCAGCATAAACAACTCCAAGTTCATGTTATGTCCATTATATCTATGGATGTAAATATTTAACCTGTGCAAGATAGTTAGCACATAAATGTGTCATTGTGAAAACAGTACAACAAATACAGTGCAATTACTGTGGATATTACATGCTTACTGTCTAAACTTGTTTCTTAGTCTCCTCACTGCAAACTGTACAGTGGATTTAGAGCCCTCATGATGTTCTATCCTAAATCAATCTTTTGTCATTCTTAAAGATAAATGAAACTGACTGTTTAAACTATTTGAGAGTCCCTGACACTTGGACGCTGTATTGAGAGACAGAATTACAATTTTGTTCATGATATAAGTCATATGATGCCATCTGGTGGTCACTAATAGCAAAAAGATGTGTTATTTTTTCAACATTGTAATTGTAGCATGTGCGAGTTTGTGTGTTTTAAGTAATCTGAATTCTGAGAACACTTAAAAGTAAAAGTTGTTCAATTTTGCATTCCTTTATAATTTAATGCACAATTGTTTTGTTCTAAATCATATTATTAGCAATATAAGTTGTGAAAAGTTTAAATAAAAATCAGCATGAATCACATTATTTTTTTCCATTAATGGCAGCATGCATCTGAGCTTGCATAAACATGTTTTTACATCTTGTGCGCTTTAAGCAAAAATATATTTTAAAAAGCATATGCTAATGACCACAAACCTTTCAGACTGGTGTGTCAGATGGAATGACTTGACTCAGAAGCAAAAAATCTGATCTTTTTCACAAATTGTTCACAAGGAAAAGTTAAGAACGTCACACAATTGGTTACATTTGATTCTTGACCTAGTAATTCTTTTAACTTCTTATAATTCTTCATGTCATTTGTTGTTGTATTCAAAATCATTTCCAGGCTGGAAAATCCCTAAATCTGTCAATGTGGTCATAAAAATGTTTTTTTGGTGAATGTGCATGTTTTAGACCCTACTAGCTGTGTTTGTGTATGTCTTCAGCTGTCATTCTTTCCTCAAAGGTCCAAACATCCTTACTGTCATAATTGTTGATTGTCCTTGTTTGCCCCATACCCACAACGCTCTTTTGTTTCTCATATACTGAGATGATTAGTCTGAAATTAGCATCAGATAATGGTCTCTTAAAAAAAAATCCGCTGGTGGTTAAGAATGCCCCTCTGACGCGAAACCACTGCTTTCCTTGTTTGTGTAGACATTCAGTGCCGCTGCAGGTGGGTCTATGGAGTTGAGAATAAACATTCACTCTTAATTGTCCCATAAGATCAACAATGTCACCAGGACACCAAAAATTAAGTTACATTTCATCATATATAAAAAGATGCAGTACTGTGTAAAAGTTTTAGACGCTTGTAAAAAAAACGTATTTTGCATTTAGTTCTAATTAGTTTGTTCACATACTTTAAAATGAAGTGTCATTGTACTAATAGCATTGTTTTGTTGTCATAGTTAATTTCATTTAGTTGTTTCAGATTTGTTTTGCTTATTGCATTTGAATATGATAAATAAACTTAAAGGTACACAATTTTATACCTTTGTAAAGTGAAATTAGCATAAAAATTGCATGAACTCCAATTTGACTCTCCATATTGGTCACCATGCAAAAAATAGATACTTATCTAAGTGGGTTGTCATATTCAAACACAATTTTACCCCTCCCCCCCACACACACATTCAAAGAAATAGAATAGAGTTGAATAGCAATCCTATTATAATATTTGGATTATGTTAGGTTTATGTAAATCACTAGTTATTTGTGAAGGAATGCATTTTTAAAATAACCCTCAGAGCTCTGTGTCTGGATTACACTCAATATCTTGGCTTGGATTAACAGGCTGTTTTGGGCACAATCCTGATTCTGCAGTCTGTTCACAGGTATGCCATTGTTGTTTTATGGCACACTACATAAAAGCTTAAAACCTACCAACAGGTGTGTTACATAGTTTTGGCAGATATATTAGAAAACAATATAACCTTGCTTGGGTATTTCCTATGCGTGCGTGCATGCGTGCGTGTTTCAGGCAAACCCAAATCTTTTTGTCACACCACCTTCTATTTTTGTAAGCAGTAATGGGTTGCCATGGAAACAGGTTAAAAGATCCCAGGCCATAATTAATACCTTGGCACAACATATGTTATTTTCAGATCAACAACGTTTATTTAACAATAGACGTAAAAATTAAACAACCATACTGATTAATGCAGTCACACGTCAGTTTGAACTTAATGTGCTTTTTTCTGACCAAGCATAATTCAGACAGTATACACAAACAGTAAACCTGCAATGAACAGAAACTAAATGGGTTCAATGCACTGAACAGATCCTAAATAGCATGACATGTTTAGACAGCTCAAAGAGCACCACAAATACAGTCTTCCATGTAGTCAGAAAAGAAAAACTGAACGTTTCAATTTTTCTCTTTTTCTGGTTTGTAGTTAAAACTGCAGTGTTTATGAAGAGAATATAAGTTAAAAACAGGAAAGAGGAGACAAGTATTAACTTTGGTATCAAAAAAAGATGGACATTCTTAATTACATTCTAAATTTCGTGGGTATTGTATAATGGGTTGGATTTGTATCGTTTGTGGTTAAATAGTTTGGAAGAACAAATGCAAATGAGTTCATGACATTGCATGGGTGAATGATCTATACTTTACTTTGATCTATACTGCAATTTTAACTGCATCTAACATTATTACAATTGCTATAAAGTATAAAAAAGATCTGCAATGATCATTACATTTAAGCAGGAATAGAGCACTTTAAATCTGAATGTCATCTCAATACCAACACTAACTAATCTAATCTAAGGCTAACTGTTTGGAAAGCTCATCCTGTAATACAATCAAGGTAACATTAATTCATAAAACAAATCTGTAATAGTTCTAAGTGGTTTGTTGAGTATCATCTAACAACTGGAATGGGTTTGAATTGTGATCGTTACCATAGAGATAATTTGACTCATACACCCGACAGACTGATATCTGACAGATGTAGGTAGAGCTGTGGATAAATAAGGGCTCTGGAAAGCATTGAATCTGCAAAGCAGAATACAATGACAGATTTAAAGTGCATGTCAAATGTAATAATCTTCTTTTGGAATAATATGAACTGAGCCATTCTCATGGCTTAATGCCTCTGTCAAACGCTACAAATTAAGCTCTAGCTGTGGACACTTTAACACACTAAAGTTTCTGACTGTCAAATGTGTTACAAACAAGAGTGAATCCTAAACCATCATTCTGTGTGTGTACAGAATTCCGGAGTCACTCCCCAAAATGGTAATGACTGACAGTCAATGTATCGCCTGTAAAGAAGAAAAATGGATGACAAATGTATGGTGTTAGCACTTTTAGTCAAATTAAAATATATTAGCGGCCAGAGGCATTTAACACCCCACAGTTTCTAGTACAGAAGTGCGTGCCACATTTTATGCCAGTTAAGTGATTTTAAACAGCATGCTCTCTTTCAATCATAATGCATTGGCGCTGCAAGACCACAGGCCTGGTGGGAGAAACTAAATCTGTCACTGTGATAATTTTTTTTTATAATAGCACACATCTATGTCATTTCTATATGGGTTTCAAAGAGGTTTACAAAGTAATACTATACCACCAAAAAACAGCAAAACACACCAAGGCCTAGTGCAAGATTGCTTTAAAGTGCATCAGTAGTGTTGTCACCTTGATGCAGAAGTGACTGCATCAAGTCACACAATGTCATCTAATGATTGATTCGTTCTGACTGTGATCTCTCTTCCTTCAGCTCCATACACTCCTTTACATTTTTCTACCCTGCTCTCTGTATCTTCTTTATACTTTCCTTTCCAGCACTCATCACTTTTGACCCTTCATCTTTACTGTCTTTCAAACAGAGTTCTTTCTGATAACAGTGTTTGGTTCTGGTCCAGTGCAACCGGTATTTCTTTAAAATTGTGATGTTGCTTCCTGGCTGTTGACAGCTGGGCTAACTTGATGTGCCCATATCTAGGGCAGACTAGTGACCACAAAGAGTAACTGAGACATGGCAAAAATGAAGCGCAAATATAAAAGCCAAAGTAACTTAGTTATAACACAACACACTCATAATTTATATGAGAATAGAGAATCTGGCTTTATATAAAAACTTTAAGAGCAAAGAATCAGCACAGCTTGACACAGACAATCTTATTTATTCCAAAATATGTCCTTTTATGGGGCAGCCACATTGTTGACAGAACTGCTTGGCAATCACCTTTCCTATGTGATCAATTTTTAAACGAAATCGAACATGATACTTCTGCGGTCATCACTACTGACAAGCTAGTCTCGCACTTTTTTTAAACAATCTCTAAGAGGTTTAATAGAGACTATTTCACACCACAAGCCATAATGCTCTTTGTAAAGTTCTTCATATTACCTTTCCTAAAGACCTCATGGACCTAAATGGAAACCATATCAACATTAAAGTAACTCAAAACACTATTGATTATCATAGAATCAATAACAAGTGTAATATTACCATTTAATATATAGTATTTTGTTCTTGTTTTTAAGAATTTGAATTCAATTCATAAATCTCTGGACCGATATATCAACCAATATTTTGCTATTCGGAGATTATCAGCATTGGCTTTTCTGGCTGATTATCAGTAGCTTCCTCTCTGACAGTTCTAAAGTCTAGCAACAGCCATATTAAAAGATGATACATAGAATAACTTCGGTCTTTAAATTTCTTTCATAAATATGGTGTATCAGTCACCCCACTCTCCAGCTGTCTGCTCTTCACATCAAAAATCCTAATTCTTACAGTTTAAAGCAACTGTTACTACATTTAAGACCTATTAGATACTTTATATTCTGTGCAATACTTCATATAGTGCAATTCATTACAAAGAGTAATATTAGACTGATGTAGAAATGTCATATGATTTTAAATGTTATAAAAAAAAACAGATCAGTGAAAAAACTTTGGAAGAATTTGGGTCAAGATCAACATAGATGAGAATGTTTGCCGTGTTTCTGTGCCTCTCCAATGAAACGTTCTAGAATATTCCTGTCCACTTTGATCACTCCCACCACTAAAATAGCACACAACAATCACAGACACACGCTTTCACTCTCCACTCTATTCCCTGGTGGCTTGCAGAAATCTAACAGCAAAAACCAATAGAAAAGACAAAGAACCCAGTGGACCAGTTTCTGTTTTGGTCCTGCATATTGATACTAACAGGAAACGTCTCAAAAGACAATGCCTCTCTATAAAATCCAACAAAACAGCGTAATGAGGTTAGTAATTTGAGTTTCCAGGTATTTCTTTGAACGTTTACTTCAATGCTATTTCTTCAAAACGTTTACCAGTTGTTTATTTACTGCATCTTTAGTAAAATACCATTTTCATAATGTAAACTGAAACAGCTGTTATGTGAAGGATGCAGGAAGCATAGGCCGGGGTGAGTTAATTTTCTGGCTCGTGATGGCATCTAAAGGAGCTTACGCTCTAAAAGTGCAATTTAGAGAAGAAATAAACCAAGAAACATTTAGCTTGGGCCACCATTTCCATTATCTGTAAAATTGCCTGTTGCACTACCTGTTTGGCCATAACAAAAGCCAATGTGCTTCTTTATGGTTCTAATTGGACTGCAAGTGCTGATGTGTTCACACTGCAACAATTCTTAACACTGTGCTCCGCACAAGCACATGGTATAGCAGGAAGCAGAGCAGGGTTTGGCAGCAGAACAGGGTTTAGCACCACACCATACCAATCAACCACACGGATTCAACTAAAAAGATCATGGAATTATAATGATGAAAACTATGCTTTATAGGCGTTAGAAAATGGGTTTTTCTTTGTGAGGAAAAAGGCTGTTTTAGTGACCTATAATAGACCAACAAAAGCAGCAGGTGCAGTGCATCATGGGTAAAAGATTTGCTGCCCACAGCACTACACATAAAGTCTTTTACATACACATTAAAAATTCCGCTCATGGCCCATATCACAGACACGGCTATATCTTGTCCCAACACAGGACATGAAAGCTTTTGCCTTTTCTTACAGCTCTTTATTCAGGAAAATCTTTCCAAAACTGCAGAGTTTTTTGTTTCTCAATACTCCCACTCATCTGTCTTCATATCCAGGTAACTAAGGATGTTCTGGGCATGCTTAACTGCTTGCTTGCGAGCAACTTTCGTCCCTTGGTCCCCCTGAGGATCCACAGCATCAAGAGTCAGAAGCTGTTTGGTCAGTAGCTCTTCCAAAACCATGTAGCTCTTGTCAACTCTCTTCCCGTCAAAACCCAACGCCTGAGCCTGCAGGTCAGAGAGGCTGGCTAAGACCTGCCACACGGCTGCGTGAGGTGGGGGCTCATCTGGTCCAGGGTTACGTCGTCCCAGGGCTTCCTGAAGATCTAGGTAGGTAATGAGTGCCTGAACTTCCAACACAGCTCTGCGCCGTGCCTCCCGAATGCAAGGATTTCGGCCTGTGTCTACCTGATCCAAGTGAGTAAGGAGACCTTGCAGCTCCGCTCCCTGTCCTGCAGCACCATACTGGAGGACCTCCTCCCGAAGAACTAAGACACGCCCCCTGATTGCTTCAATTTCACGAATAGAGTCATTTTGTGCTAGATCATACCTAGATGTATAATAAATTAAGGTTACTCATAGGTGGGTGAAAACGAGAGAAAGTTTATTATAAAAACAGTAAAAACAGTAAAAATAACTAACATCAACACGGTTATACTTTATATAACTTAACAGATTGATACTTTTATAGGTTATAAAGTAATAGTTCACATAAAAATAAAAACAGTTTCAAACCCTGTATGTTGTTATTTTTCCATAGTTCTGCTATTTTTGAAGTATCATATGAAGCATTATCGTCATATGAGTACTTTGTTTTTTGTGTGGTATGGACACAATGTGTGCGGTTATTAAAATATTCTCTCAACTCTTACTATGTAACGTGTATTTAGTGTTACCTGCGTGTGTCATCTCCCTCTCCCTCCAGATCTAGATGTTTCAGCAAGCCATTGATCTCCTCCACCACTTGTTTCCTGTAGTTTCTGACAGCAGCGTTACTCGACACATCTAGGGCATCCAGCTCAACCAACAGCTCTGTAAGGATCCTTGCCAGGTGGGCACAGCTGTCACGCCCACTGAGACCCATCAGCAGAGCAACTTCCTGGCAGCGGGCACCACTCACCTACACGGAATTCATTGATTTCAGGATTTACTTTACGTTGTTAAAAAGCTAAAATAAAGATTTAAAGTCATCATGAAACTGAAGTTGACCGCCTTCTCCTCGCTATTGTGATGCAAAACTAAGAGAAACAGCTACTGGAAAGAGAAATACATTTAGGACTTGATGTTGTCCTTCTGGAATTGATTGGATAACTGGACATAAGGGCAGGAGGGGAACAAACTGTCTCGCTCTCAGACATACTTCATCAAAAGTAGAGATGCTGTTTGTGAGGGGGAGGGGAGGTTAATGTTTTTAATTAAAGATTACAAGTTCACATGAATTAAAAAAAATGACCTGCACTTGTAAATTGTTTATAATAAACACTGCAACATTCCATAAAAAATAATAATAGTATATTTGGTTTCATGGTGACTTTAAATTCGGAAACAATAAAAAGAATTCTTAAAAGATAAAAACCCTCATGGATTAATATCTGTCTTTAGCAACTCCACTCACCTGCGCCATGACTTGATTAATACGCTGCACAGCCTCATGTGTGTCATCAGACAGCGGCAGTGCAAGTGTGTGAGTGCGCACACGACCTTCCAGTATTTCCTGTACGGCGCAGATTCGTGTCAGCGCCTTGTAACGGGCCTTCCTGAGTGGTACGCTCCCGCCTGTCTTAACTTGAGCCAGACGCATAGCTACTTCCTGCACAGCCTCCACCAGCTTCTCACTGATCTCAAAGGCATCAAGAGCCTGGCCCTGCCGGAAAGGCTCCAGGACCCCTTCGTTCAGTAATCTCTGTGCCTCCTGGGTAAGATCCTCAATGGCCAGACGTGACGGATGTGTAGCGTTGCCCTCCAGGTACCGAAGCAGACCCTCCACCTCTCCCGCCGCACGCTTCCGAGGCTGCTGGAGCTCTGGCCGGCCCTCTGTCTCCACCTGGATCAGGAAAACAAAATACAGCTACTTATTATCCTGGAAATGTTAATCTCATTCTGTAGTATTGGTATTACATACATTGCCTGGTATCCAAAAGACATCACTATGATTAATTAGATTTTTTGATGCAATAAAGCATAATGCTAAAAACAATATGTGTACATTACATTGTAGGTTAGACTCTATAAAATCAAAAAGAAAACAAGCTAAACTATTATTATAAAACAGCTAGTACTGAATCTGTAAGCTGTGTGTTTGAATCATTATAAAACGACAACATATGCACACCTGTGCCCAGTTGCTGCATTGCTTGGCAACTGTGAAGCCTACTATATTACTGTGTAAAAAAATAGTTTATTCTTACTATTATTAATAATACATTTTCCAATTTATTAGCAGTGTTTGCTAAATACCCAAGCAATATCTAGGGATCAGAATGTCAGAGACCATAGCAACCACAATTCAATGAGCTTAAAATCACTTCAAACACTTTAACAACCACACAGCAATGCCACAGCAACCTCCCAGAACACACTAGCATAATAGTGTTAGCATAGTTTATATATGTGCGTGTCCAAGTTTAGCATGGACATGCACCTGTAGCAAAAATTACTGTGCATATCATATATTATATTACAACATATAACAATATATAAATATTTAATAGTTAACACATGACCTTTGTTTTTTAGCTTAAATTTTTTTAACCATATAAAAAATTGACTGTATTAGCATGAAACCACACGATATAAACCTGCTGTATTTCTCCCACAAAGGAATGTGCTATAAATGCATAAGCCTTTTATGGCCCATCTAAAGTCCCCTGACCTGATCAACCTCCAGCAGTAATCTGGTCAGCTCTCGCTCCAGTCGTTTGTATTCTCTGTCACTCTGCAGGCCACTGAAGGAGCACACCTGTGGACCCAGGGTGGCAATCTCCTTCTGCACCTCATTCAGCCGGAGCAGGGCTGGGTGCTGGCCAGGGTATAGACCCTGGGGGCCTGCATAACCTGGAAAGGGTCCTGGCATCTGCTGCGTCTGCGGCTGCTGACTGCCATGATCCATTGTCCTCTTCCCACCATCAAAGGGTTTCCCAAACAAGCTGAAAGACAGTGAGGGAGAGCAAGAAAAAGATGTACTGTCAGAGGTGCCATGGAAACAATGCATTGAATATATGATGTTGTGATCTTGATATGGTGGATGAAATGGAACAAAATTAATACAGAACGTTTATGGGTAATTCACATAAAATACTTTTCCAAAGTTAATGTCCTGTGTTGTAACACTCCATATAAGACTAATAACTATTATGCAGGCAGTTTTTACAGCCTCAGGATAATTTAGAGGCAACATATCCATACTTTCCACAATTCACTTCTCATATTATACTTCATAATAATTTAAATTTGTGATATATATAACATTAATTTATAATATAAAATTTAAATGCCACATGGTTTGTTTTAATTGACATTCATACATTTTTAAGTGGTTTAAGTGTCAAAATGTTTTTGTTTTATGCGGGGGCACTGTATATTCAAGGGAAGGTGCATATTTACAACTCCAAATCATGAACAAAGGTGCGATGAACTTCAGGACTGTGAACATTTTCCGAATGTTACAAGATAAAACCAGGATTAATCCTCAGCCTGGTAAACTTTTGCTGTTAAGAAAACATTTGCAAGCAGTCTGCAAATGAGCACAGATTGTTTGTGTTTTGCAGCTGGCTAAGTCAGATGTTCCTAACTCCACCCATTATGAAAGATCTGACACATGCTGCTTTAGGATTAAAAACCCATGTGTGTTTAGCCCCAAATGCCTTATTTACCAAAACAAATCTATTGGTAATAAACACACTGCTTCTGTTTGATTTGGACTGCAACTGTATGGTTGCAACCACCCTAACTAGTCTTGTTTTTAGTTATACATTTGCATTTCATCACATAACTTCGTAACATTGTAACACCATGTTGTTATGTTGGAAAACAAACTACTCCACACTGTGAGTTAACAGTAATTAATCAAACATAGTTGTGGTC
Organism: Botia kubotai; assembly: GCA_036877585.1. Taxonomy (NCBI): domain Eukaryota; kingdom Metazoa; phylum Chordata; class Actinopteri; order Cypriniformes; family Botiidae; genus Botia; species Botia kubotai. The sequence goes on along the minus strand of JAZGTI010002695.1, from coordinate 17,166 downwards.
CAACCCGTTTCCACAAAAGTCGTCAAAATGCGACTAGCAGATGTTATATAAATGTATCAGACAAACAGCACTTACTGCAGAGATGTATTTAAAAGCAGACTCCCTTCAAAGAACACAGCTGACAGTGCTGTCTTACCTCTGCACAATCCAGAGTCCTTTAAAAAAATTGTATTGGCAGCCAACTGCTGCTACTGCTATTCCCCAGGGAAGTGTCTGTGATGTCATAGATAAGTCATATTCACGTTTTTTAAAGAGACAGTGATCATTTGCACCCTGCACAACGTACAAGTCAAACACAACAAATGTGTTTCTTAAATGCTTTTTAAAAAGTTATTTTGATCCACATTATGTTACCTTGAATAACATCAAAACCAAAGGAACATTCATAGGTGCAACATGTATGGCACACTGTTAAATAACACAAAATTAGTTTTAATAATTATTTGGAGAAAATGTAAATTTAGACTCAATATGATAATTTCATTCAAATAATTTTTTTTGTTCAATAAAAACAAACACATAAGCTTCACATTTCTTGCAGTACACTTTCCACACAGACCTCTAATGCAAGTGTACAGTGTTTTTCACAAAGCCGAATCAAAAACAATTCTGTGTTAAGAGTATTAAAATTCAGTTAGAATGCATTTCCATGTCATCCTACCTTTTTCAACATACAGTAGGCCTTTAAGTATGTATAACAAGGTAAATAAACAGGCTGAGATTAAACAGAAAATTCATGGGAAAATGCTAACACTTATAAGACATAAGCAAAACTCTGATCTTAAATTTGCACAGTGCCTCATCAATATGAATCATCTGTCTCAATCTAACAAAAAAGAAACTGCTGTATCACATTGGTCCTTAAGAAAAGTACTGCTTGAACTTTATGCTAAGGGTGAGACGCACTCATAAGACATATTTGAGAGAACTTCTGAATGGCTCTTATGGGTTGTTGATTTCCTGCTTGCTGCAGTTAAATAATAGCATGACATCAATTTAACATCAGGCTGTGGTTGTAGGAGTGGGAGGAGGCAGGGTCAGATAAGGATGAGTCACAATCATTATCCGTCTGGATGCTCCACCTGCACACCAACTACATGCCCTCCCTTCCCCACAGCAGGACAGAAAGACTTCGGATTATCAAATTTGACAGTGGCGATGGAGCTAAAATGCCATCCATGTCAGAGGTTACCAGTGTGTACTTCTAAATCCATCACTGGTTCTTTCATAGTCCATCAAATTCACAGTGAGCACTCAAACAAACACTATTGAAATTACTTTAATTTCCTGATTGCTTACACAAGGGCCTCTGAACACCAATTTTGGATGGGTCCCCCTTTCCAAGCAACATTAAAAGGAAGAAGTCCAGATTCTGTCCACAGCAGATACAATGCTCATGTTGCTGGCAGGCTGCACTAAAACTGTCTTGTTCATGGCAGCATAGCAAAATGCAATGCACATCTCATGACGAATAGTGTGTGTCTGTCTAATATCTGTATCCTCATATATAATATATCCTAAATAAAACTATACAATAAATTAACCAGACTTCGTTTCTATCACATTTAATGTGTCTTGACTGCCAGGGCTCTTAAAACTTCTGCATCAACAATACAGGAAGGGGGCTGAGATTCTGGAAATGTCCACTGCAGCTAGAAGCTGATGACAGACTAAAATAATATAGTCTTCTGTTCATGGAAGCAATGCATGTCTCATCATCATCACCATTTGTGCCATTATAAACACTGCCTAATATCTGTATCCTTTTACAGGAAGGGCCATGGTCATTACAGACATGGTTATTTAGATTTGTGGTTACCACTTTTTTTCAAGAGTTGATTCTTAAATTGTGTCTAAATATCAATACCGCCTCACCAAAATGATTCTTATTGTAACGTGACCACACAATCCAGGCATTTAAATGAACGAAACGATCACACAATCATATCTTTATTAGTCCTGAACACCAGCCAACACAATCTATACATGCCTCGCCACCTTCAGAGACGCGCAGGACATTTCTCACCTTTTCAACGCGCCGAAAACGTTCGCGCACATGTTGAATGGGGTCCGTTTCCATCAGATGAAATGTTCTGCGCGGTGCAAGCCTCCAGTAATTTCTGGATTGGTGTGTTGCATTGACACTGGCTGAGAATGGAATTTACAGCAGCAGTATCACATCGGTATGGAACGCATTCCTGCCCCTCCCTCAACAGACGCTTATTCTGGGGAGACCATTCCTCACAACAGGAGGGGACCCTAATAATGGAGGACTTGCAACTTTACGATGTTCACCTGAGCAATAAATAAACTATGTCGCCGTAACCTGATGAATGATATATTTGTATAGCAGGAAATGAACAGACCCACGTCATTTTACATTTTTTAATGATCCCATTTAAGCGGTGAAGTCAAAATACGAACTCCCTTACACACACAACACAAAATGGTTTCATCTTTTATGCAAACCAACGTCAATGAATTTGCTGTAAACGTAGTGGTCGAGTTGCGCAAGAGAACTGAAAACGACATAAACTGTTCGAAATGATCCGACTCTACGCACTTAAAAAGCTGAGTGTCACTGCGCACTTAAAAAACACACAAAGACAGCTGTTCTGGCAATAACAGTTCTCTTTAAGAGCACATATCAGGGCAGGGTGGTGACACATATAGCGAGGACATTATCATATGAACACATTTATATTAAACGATGTTTTAACAGGCTGTCTATCCTACCTGCATAACCAGCTGACAGCCATTGGTGCGCCTGTGTTTACAGATTAAACAACGCAATATTCGTTTACAACCACCGGGGATACATGACAAAAACCTGCTGGCCAAACAAGAACGCATGTTATGTTTACCAGTTTGAACTTATTACCTGTGAATAACACGCGTTCTTATACGAATATGTGCTTAGTGTTAACGGAAATGTTTGTTTTCCGAAAACATAACGAAAATGTATGTTTTTGTTACATGTTTTTGGACGTATATTAAAAAGTACAATGATATAATAATGGAAATTACAATAGGCGTATTAAACAATGAAAGTATTTAAACAATAAGTATGCAACAATTATAAAAAAACTTTTTGCATTTATAAACAAAAAGTGAAGAAATTAATTATAGGTTAAGGTTTGTAAACTAACATTTATAATAGGATGAAATTGGCTGAAATTGACAAAATATGTTGTTATTTAGGATCTCGTGAAATGTTTTGGTCGTCCAGTTTGAACGAAAAGCGGAAGTAGTAAAAGTTGTGTGCGTCGTAAGAGTTAAAAAATCTAAATTTTGTGAGGAATATAATTACCATAAAACCTAACGTACCATTTACATAGCATCCTGTTGTAACTTGTTTTTATTTGCTGGTATACCCTTCTTTTGCATGAACTGCTAATTCATTAGTGCGCTAAGAGACTTTTATCTTATGTCACTATGTTGGAAAATGTTTTGGTCCTGCTGAACGGACCATACTGTACATATTATTCATTCAATGTCGGTTAGTTAAATTAATCGCAGATGTATGTAAAAAAAGGTTGTGTATTTGTGAGGTCCTTATGTCCTTGGCACACACAGGCTTCTCTACCGTTAAAGAGCTTCTGTCGAGGTCGTCGACAAAGCTCATACCAACCACCAAAACCTGAAACGCCTGCAGAGGTTTGTTGTTTACTTACCTTTATGTTAAATTAGCAGACGTTAAACTGTTATTTTAGTAATTTCTAGGTTATTATTTTCATAGTTTATTTTTGTTGTTAAAAATTCAAAATGTTTTACATAATTCTTCGGACATAATTTCTGTCATATTAACATTTCATTTTAAATTAACAGTACAAACATGATTTTTATTCATGTTATTGATATTTGTTATATGTTGATATGTATTATTTTCCTTTATTTTATTAATCTGTGGAAGCCTGAATTTATTTGATTGTAAAAAAAGACCATTGCTTATCATTTACGTTTAACAAGGTCATTATAGATTGCATTAATAGTTATCCTGTTTTTGACATGTTTTAATAACTGCAGTGTTTTTTATGTAGAGGTCTGAATTCAGTCCAACAGAAACATCAAAATATGACTGGATCGGACCAGACAGACTATCAAACCTGAGGCCAATCATATGTCACATCCCAGAGAATGAGACTCCACTGCAAAGGAAGTTAAGGCATCTGAGACAGGAAACAGAAGACTGGAACCATCATTTTTGGAGCTAACACAACAGTTGTATGGTTTACTCTTTAGGCAAGAAGGCAAGAAACACATTTAACGCAAGTTCACTATCTTTACCTTTAGCAATATTACTGTATTATGGTCATATTAGCACTTTTTTAAAATAAGATTTAATTTATCATTCTTATTTTCATTTTTATCTCAGGAAAAAGAAGAATATGTACAGTCACAATTAAAGGCAAAAGGGTTGTCAGAGAGAGATGAAGATGGTGAGCTGTCCGAATGCAAACTGGTCAATCACAAACGCGTACTTATCTCGGTTACTAAATTGAATATTTTGAAGTTATATACTTAATACTTAATATTACAGTTATTTCTGATCCTGGAAGGAAAAGGACTTGGCAATGGCAGTGTTCTACAAACGTTTCTTAGACAACAACATTAAAAGACATGCCAGTTATAACAGGTAAGAATCAAATAATTCATTTATCTAAACCAGGGGTTCTCAAACTTTTTGTGGCCCTCAAGAACACATTTAACCTTGAATCCTGTAAATATATGCTTTAGAGATGGTCAGTTTGCTCAAATTGCTTTTGGACTGTACAAGTTTTCTTAAACTACGCTCTGAATTACGGACCACCAGGGGTCCCCAGACTCCACTTTGAGAACCCTATATCTAAACAATTCTTAACAGCATTTTATGTCCTTCAAGCCATCAGTGTTGCAAAAAAATCACTTGATTATGTAAATCAATGATTCAGTAAATCAAAAGACAGGATTAATAGGTTGGTAGCCTGTGTATGCTAGCAACTATTTAGTGATTTATTTTTCTCTAAACACTGTTTTGTTTAGGGAATGGTATAGACAGAATTTCACCATAACACTTTTAATGGCTAGAGTAGCTGTTCACAACACATGGAGGACGCTGACTGGATGGAGGAGGGGAACTGCGCAGGAGCAAGGCAAGCCTACATAAAACCCAAATAAATATGGTGTTAATCACTGTTGTCTCTGTTGTTCTTTCTATGTTGTATGAATGGAATATATTTGCCTAGGTCCAATTTTAAGTGTCAGTAAAGAAAAGTAGCCATTTTAATTATATGAATCATCTGACTTTGTTTCAGATGTAATTTTTAACCTGCTCTGCATACAGTGTGTGAGGTTTACAAATGGATTCTTGTGGGGGTAGCAGCTTCGTAAGTCTCCAGGAGATCTAAAGAAAGCTACATGTTCCTCTTAGGTAATCCTATAATGACCATGACCTTCACAACAATGATGCATTTATTTCTAATGCTAAAAACCCATTTCCCAGTACTGTAAAAGGCTTTTATGAAATTAGACATTGTTTTAGGAAAATGGTGAATATGGACAGAACAGGATACAACATTTAGTACAGTGCAAAATTATTTTCTTGTATGTAGCCATTGTAAATTTTATTTTGTATGCATCACTTGTCAAATATTAAACCAAACACCAAACACAAATATACAACCATGAATATCTATAGATATTATGGATATCGATAAGAGGTCCAAAAACAGGATTATTAACAACAAAATAATTTCAACAAATAATAATAAAATACAAAAACAATGATAAATGATATAATAAATGAAAATAACTTTAGCATATAAAATAGTAGATTTCCGCATATATTTAAGGGATCCAATAAACGAAACAGTGTTATAAACATTGTAACGTTTAATTTTTTTTAATTTACTGTTATGTGTATGAAATTAAGCAACTACAATTATGAGGTGTAAAGTAAACTATATACATCTTTGCAGCTAATATCAACCTCATGGCAACCGCAAGAGATCAAGGCCAAATAATCATATTTTTTTCATTTTTTAAAACGTATTATTATTATCATTAATTTAAAAGAATTACAGTTACAGATCGGGTACATTAGAATAAACAATAAATAAAAGTAATATCAAAGGATAGAAAAATCAGTAAACCAATGCTGCAGTTTATTCCTTGGATGACATCATCGTGAGGAGGAGTGAACCTGCTGGGAGAAACAACGCCATTTTCATCGTCTGCTGTCCCAGACAGATGCTTTTGACCCGAGATCCGAATCCTTTTGTTAAGTTTACTGTCACACATTATGATTAGGTGATTATTTGATCGGTTATTTCTACGTCACTCTGCGCTTTGTGTTTTTGCTGTTGCCATCGGACTGTCAGTGGCAGGAACTTCCCCGTTGTGCTCCCAAAGACACGCTCCACCAGTCAGGCTGCGCGATCTGAGCCTCAAATCATCGCAATCAGGTCACTAAACATTATTATCGACTTGTCTGGTGGTGGGACACGGAGAAACAACTCCTCTTACGGCAGTGGCTGATCTGGATGCTCCGCAGAACGGTAAGATTTGTTTATCATGCTAACCAGCTAACTGGCACGCGCAGCTCCCTGTCCGAAGCCTACTGGGAGTGTCAGTATACCTGTCAAAATACAGTGTTTACAGCGAGACAGATCGTAATCTCTCTGTAATGTCCAGTGAATGGGTTTGATGGATGCGCAGAGTTGTTGAGAATCAGAGGTGATACTAAAAGGATGTTAGGGGAGGCAGAAGCCCAACCAGGCCATGACATCAGTCACTGCACCAAAGAGCTGTACGTAAATTTAGCTACAAACCATCCAGAACATCAGTGTTAGGTCACTGTTAAATCAGTAATAGATTACAGTTAATGAACTTTCAGTCATTGCTCCAGAGAGCTGGTCATGGTGTAGCCATAAACCAACCAGAACATTAGGGTTAGGTCAGTATTCATTCATTGTTAGTCACTGCACCAGAGGGATGTCTATGATGATGTACTAAACCAGAACATCAGTGTTTTCACTGCACCCAAAAGCTATATTACAGCCTAATGACATGATATCTAGTGTTAGATTATTGATAGATAGTGACAGGCCATTTATCAGAATTAAGTATTAAATATGTCATAGATCAATGTTGTGATAGGTCATTATTCAAACAGTAATAGATCACTATTAGATGATCAAATAATGTCTAGAATAGAATCAGTAATGCTGCTTAAATAAGCCTAAACCTGCCTAATATAACATAACCCTAAACAAGCTGTGAGGTGCTATGAGATCGGCCAATTATGATCTATAGTCTGTCTAGTTATGGTCTTTGTTTAAAATGAAAAGTTCTGCTGTTCACACAAAGACTACATATGGGAGTTAGTCAGACCTGTTAAGTGATGAATAGAATCAACCTGAACTATGTGGCATAAGGAATTTGTTTTATTTGTAAATTAGACATGCATTTATTCTCTCATCACTTGCTGACCTTTAACTTACCTAGTGAAGCATCACTCCCACAAACGTTGCATTTAGGTTTGGTGTCGTTTGGCCATGAGGTGGTTGATGTGGATTTTTTAGCTTGTTTGATTTGTATGCAGATGGGTTGCTCTACTCAGTTGACATAGTGCCTGTCCTTGCTCAGTGAAAGCATTTGTTTTTGGTGAAGGAGACGCAGTCTCTGAGCAGCGAGTGTTTGGATGTGTGGCCAGCTGCGGGCCCGGGGTCCACTGCAGTGGCCTCTCAATGAAAAGGTGGCTGGTTCTCCTCTGGGGAATCAATGGGACGGTTACATTTGGCCTCACACAGGAACACAAGCATAATTTATGTGCTGCAAAAGTGTCAATAAGCTTCTGATTTTCCTCTGGCATATTATACTGAATGCGCTTGTCTGTATGAAACTGATGTGTGACCTCTTTGTGATGTAAATGAAAGACAGTGTCTTGTTGTATGGGATGTGTACAAGTACTGTTACACAAAGTACTGTTGTGGTAACAGTGGTTGGCTGATACAGGTTTATTGATATGACGTTTAAATAATATGATGGCTGATTTAATGCAAGCAAACACAGCTGATGGCCAAATGGTAATAATGACAAAATAGCCAAATATCTGCTGATTAATCCACCCATAGTATCTTTAGGATATGTGCATTTTTTAGTAATAGCTATTATTTTTTTAGTTCTAGCTATTAAAACTAACATAGCAAACATCTGTTCCTTGATTCGCTTTTTTCTGCTAACACTATTTGTTTCTCTTCCTCTTTTATTCATGCTCTTACTTAAAAATATATCCCTCAGGACACTTCCCCTAAATAACAAAAAAAAAAAAGAGTATAACAGTGACACAGCACTATAGCATTTATACACAGTGATTTGCCTGTGGCTTCTCTAAAGCTCAGTGGGGTTGACTGGAGTGTCAGAGTAATCAGCCCTGTGGCACGTTTCCTGGCTCATTGACTGCAGCACAGAGCTTTCTCATGGCTAAATCCACCCCACAGCAAAATAAGGCAAGAAGGACACAGAAAGCAGCCTGAGTGGCTCATTTTCAAATCACTGCTTACAGCTGTGTCATCTTCAGATTGAGACTTGGCCTAGGACTGGACTAGAAGAAATAGAAGAGGGAATGTGAATGTGTAAACAGAACTAATTGCATTACGATTGGCTGAAAGAAGATAAATAGCACACACTAAAGTTTAGAGGGTAGAGACGGGCTGTGTTTGGAACAGCATTCTACGATTCCATATCACTTAAATTTTTGCTGTTTATAGTATTTGTATAGTGCACATATTCAAATTTTTATGCATGAACTTCTCGGTTAGCTTGCTATATTTGCCAAAATATACAAAGTATACAAATGGAGCTGAGCACTGGATGCTCTCAGTGTGTAAGACCTGAGTCTGATTAACCCATTTCCAGTGTAAAAATGAATGTACTATATGTAATTGCACTTTTTATACATTTCCAATCCAGTTGCAAAATAGATTGTTTTTTATTTATTATCTAACTTAAAGTCATGGTTGCTATTTATTTTATAGTATGTGCACTTACAGTGTACTTACCCAACAAAATACTGCTAACTACGTGGAACTTAACATAACATAGTATGTACATGCAGAACATGACTGTGAAATAAATAACGACTATAATAATTACCAAGACCATGTGAGAACAATGTCACGCTTTACTGTTTAAAACATCTGTTGTAGACTAATGCATAATTTTTCACTTTTTTTTAAAAGACAGTAAGCTAGTTTTACATTCTATCCACCTCTTCTGAGTTAAACTGACTCCATTAAGATGTAATGATCACTTCCTGTAACTCCAGAGTATGAAGGTTGCTATGGATACAGGCATTTGGAGTTGGACCCCCTTTCCTCCTGAGGTCACAGGAAATTGTGTCCCGATAGACATTCCGTGAGTCAGGCTAAAGAAGGTCTGTTGTGTAATGAGACTCTACCAGACCTGCTCAGTCACTTCATCTAATTTAAAACCTCATCTTCTCTTCTATTATTGCATATCTTACTTTTCCTCACTCTCTTCAGGTTTAGAAATAGAAGGTTGTTTTCTGTCAATGGTTGTTAACTCTAATCTGGACAGGTAATGTTTGTGTGTGTGAAGATAGTTTCTATGGAAACAGGCCTCAGAAGGTGTGTAACAAACAGAAGGTGCTAAACAAAGCTTTCATTTCTCTGTGCTTGTAAGGCCTGTTCATAAATATTTCAACTGATATTTGCGAGATATGTGAGGTACATTTCTAACCTCTTCCTCACTTTATAACTGCTGTTCCATAATGGCTGCACATGTGGTATGTTTTTATGTGTTTTGGTGGATGGTTAGCAGGAATAATGTTGAACCTTCTTTATCCTCTCATCAGCTCAGAGACTCTTTGACGCCAGTGCTTTGTCTATTATGTGCCTATTAGTATTAGTAAACATTGATTAGCTTACCTGTTACCTTCTAATATATATTTATATGTGTTTTAGGGATTCTGTGTGCTTTGAATACGGGATAAAGCTCAGAGCAGAGCTTTAAACCAGACATTTACACTTCAAAGAGAAGCATAAAATCTGCATCTGCTGTGTGTGCGCGCCTGTATGTGTGTGTGTGCGCTTGTGTGCATGTGTGCACTTTTGTGTATCTCGTGTCTCTTTCTGGTACCTTTGTTTTCAAAGTCATATGAAAGCATTAAACCCTAAACGCTGTGCATTACAGTAATTTTAAAACAGGTACGTAACAGGTTTTCCTGGCATGACTTGAAGCAGTGATTAATAATAATAATTGAAATAAACCAGTGTTAAGCCAAGTAATGCAAGTGGCAAAGTAGTCTAACCTATCCATTTTATAATTGTCACTATAATTGTCCCAACACAAGCCTAATGTAAGTAGTGTTGCTCAAAAATATAATTCAGGAGTTTCCCTGATTAGCTGAGAATATGAATAGGAGGGCCCATGAAATCAGTCCCAGCATGCATTAGTGTTTCCTGCATGGTGGCTGTCACATGACAGACGACTAGCTGCTTTATAGGTCACGTGAATCTCTGTCGTCTCCACTTCCTGTGCCCCCCCCCAAAAGAATACAGAACAGGCCCGCCTCTTTGCATCAGGATTGCAGGGTGGAGACTGTAGCAGAGATCAGCTTTCACTAGGGCCAGTCAATTTGAAACAAGAACATTGAGAAGACGTGTTTAATTCTAATGGATGGGTGTTCCTTTTATCTCAGATCTAATTTGGATATATTGCATTTAAAAAAACTAAAAACTGTCTTTGGTTCTCTGTTCTTTTGGCTGTTGTAACTCCCTGGGTGTGTATTTCATCATCATTCGTCATAGGAACTGAGATCTGCTCTACCAGGTGAGCTGTGTTATGCCAATAACAAGTCTGAGATGCTAGCCTCTCTACATTTTGTGTTTTTGTATCTGTAGATTTCTTGATGTTAATAACAGTACATTCTACTTTTGTATTGTATATTGTATATGTTGTTTATGCATATGTCCATGTTTAATTGTCCTTGGAGAACAACTAAATCAAATTCATAGCAAGCCATTCTTATTTGACCAGTAAAAGAAAATTAAATTTCTAATTTGTTTGCTAAAGCAAGCATGGCTTTTATTGCTCGTTCAGTCTGTAGGAGTTTTGAAAAGTAAGTTTTTGGTGCAAAACTTACATTTTTGGCATACACATTTGACACCCCCTAAAAAATGAGAGTTGTCAATGAGAGATATTCTGTTACCTTAAGTTTACTTCTAGACAATCTTCTAGACTTGCAGAATTGAAGGAGGGACCTGAGGGACCATATTTAGGAACTGGAATAGTATAGATACTTAGTGGTGGGCTCTTTTGACTTGGGTCAGTAAACTTCCTAGCAATACCCTAACAACCATTTAGAACATCCTAGCAGTCACATAGTAACACACTAAAACACTCACTTTAGCATTGTAGTGGCAAGGTTTTGCATAGACATGTAAATGTAAAAATGCAGGCTAGTTATCTGTACAGTCCCTTTCAGTCCTGCCTCTCACCTTCCTCTCACTGTTATTCAATACAAATTCAGCTGCTGTTAAGAAAAATGTTTACTGTTGGAGGAGATCGATGTGTGGTCCAGTTGAAATGGCAACAGTGCATGCTAGGTCTAGTTCATCATGTTTTATGGTAATTGGTAGGGAGTTAATTCTCTTGCTCAGAGATGTTGGAAAGTCAAGTTATTTCTCCGCCTCACATTTAGTGTGATTTGATTTATTTCTTCAGGATTTTAAAGCACAAGAAAATAAAAAGAAAGAGGTTGCCCATTAATAGAGTTACTGATACAAAAACTAAAGTAGACGAATACAGATTTTATTACCTTTCAACTAATTTCAAAATCATGTACTACAAAAAGATTACTTTTTAAATACAGTTTACTTAAATTTCATACTGTAGTCCAAGTTGTATGTGATTAAGATCACTTGGACTTCAGCAAACAAATTCAAATTGCTGACCACTGTGGTGGATTCATAATGTGTATTATCTAATTCATATCTAATTAAACAAACCCCCTCAGCATGTGATTGTTTCCTAGACTTCAGTGGTAACGCTCATTGTTTGTGTGTTTGTTAGGATGCGTGAGGACATGTCGAGTGTGCTGTGTGTGAAGGAGACGGAGGGTCAGGGGGACCCCGGAGAGAAACTGTCCCAGGATGAGCTCCTGTGTCGGACCCGAGAGGTCATGCAGGGGCTCGAAGCGCTTCGTGCAGAGCATCAGGCCATTCTGGAGGGACTGATGGGAACCCTGCGCTGTCTCAAACAGAGTCAAGAGGGGCATGGTGTGGAGGAAAAGAAGACTATGATCCAGCGCTCGCTGGAGATGCTGGAGCTTGGCCTTAGTGAGGCACAGGTGCATTGTGGGAAATATATAAATGGTGCCAAAGTAGAATGAGGGGGGGTGATTGTCTTTTATTAAATGTTGAAACTAATGGTAAATCTTTCTCTTTTCCCCTAATATCTATGGTGTAGGTGATGATGGCTCTGTCAGGGCACCTGAGCGCAGTGGAGGCAGAAAAACAGAAGCTTCGCGCACAGGTACACACAGATGCACAATGGATCAAAAATTAAAGCATGCTCTCTGATTCATTAGACGACAGACACACATATACACATATTATTTTGACTGAGAAATCCAAACCCACAGTTGATTTACATCTCAGTGCTTGAACAGTTTATTATTTGGCTGCAAATTGAGAGGCCCAATTGCTTTTATACCAGCTGTAAAGCAAGACTTATGATTTCCATTAGACTTGTGTGCAGTTCTTTTTCATACGCACACAAGTTTGTATAACAGCTTTCAATCTATCAAATCACGACATTGGCTCTGCACCATAAGCTTCAGTGTAGATAAGCCGTAAAGCTCGTGGGTTTTGTGGTGTCCAGGTGCGGAGGCTGTGTCAGGAGAACCAGTGGCTAAGGGACGAACTGGCAGGGACCCAGCAGAGGCTGCAGAAAAGTGAGCAGAGTGTCGCCCAGCTGGAGGAGGAGAAGAAACATCTGGAGTTCATGAACCAGCTGAAGAAATATGATCAGGATCTTAGCCCATCAGTGAGACTTACTCCAGATTTTTTTTCTCTTTTTTACTTTACCAGCCTGATTTTCTCTGTTTGTCTTTCTTTGTCTCTGTGCTTCGCTGAATCTGTCTCACACTCCTCAGGATGATAAGGACTCTAATTCCAGCAGGGAGACACTGGATGATCTTTTCCCAGATGAGCAGGATGAGCCGGGGCCTGGCAGTAAGTCATCGGAAATCCAGGCATTACCACCCAACACAACCCAACTTATTTTAGATATGGCAAAAAACATAAATCAAGAACAAATATAAATTAGTTAAATCTGATGGTATTTTGTTGAAGTACGTGCCATTAAATGTATGGTATATGGTATAAATTTTAATTCAGAATGATGGTATACAGTGAGATCCAAAAATCTGTGACATCTACTGAAAATGCTTCTGTTTTCATTCATTTGCACACATTCGATGTCACAAATTGATTTGAATATTAATCTAGAAACAGTGCAGTATTTCTTCAAAATATTTCTTCTTTTTAGCATTTCTAGCAAAAAAATAGTGGAAAGTATAGATAACTTAAAAGCAGCAGTGGGAAAAGAGAATGAAACTCACTTCCTATCTTTTTTGCTGGAGTGTTCCTGTCTTTTATTTCGTTTCCTTTCTTCCACCTTCTCTGTTTTCCTGCGGGATAATTGCTGCATTCACTGTGAAGCGGGATCAAAGGGTAGCGTGGGTGTTCACTGCTGTGAACAAGATTTTTTGGGATCATATGGCTCAGACTGAGATTGCTGAATGCCTGCCTGCTCAGATCAGCTCTCGTACTGACACATGAATGCCAGACTGCTGTTTCACTGTCACTGATGAATCCCTACAGAAAAATGAGCTGCAGCAGGGAGTTTCAGTGAGACAGTCATTAATCTGCTCTAAGAAAGATGGAATTAATATCTCCACATTCCTGAAGTGGCTGGGGCGTAATCCTTCCACTGTCGTTTCATTGCTTTTCTATGTTTTTGATAATTCTTGTTTTATTTGAGTTGGTTACTTATACAAATGTATTGTTTTGTTTTTTTAAATCTTTTATTTATGAAACCTTATTACATTAGAACCAAGTTTTCAGAGGTGTTTAATCAGGGGAACATGCGCTGTTGGATTTTGCTCTTAGTAGTCTAAAAAATTATGTGATTTGATCCATTCTCATGTTCATAGTTTTGTAAATTTAGGAAAATGCTGTTCATATACTCAAAGTGACTAAGCACCCAAACTGCCTGACTACTGTCTGTATATGTCAGATGATTTTTGCTGAGATAATGGCATTGCATTTTGACATTGCCTTATTTGGCTGAAACCAAGTATCTTAGCAATATTGCCTAAATTGGCAGCTAACTAGGTTTTGTGACATATACTGTAGCAATTTTTCTCTTAATTCTTTTTCTGGTCAATATTTTGACCATGTTTCTTGAAAAGGTTTTTTTTTAATTAAATAATTAAAAGTAGTATTAAAAGTAGTTAAAAAGTAATTGTATCTCCTCTCTTCCACCCACCAGTCCAGCCTCCTCACAGCAGTGCAGTAGCGGCAGCCCAGCAGGGTGGGTATGAGATCCCCGCTCGTCTCAGAACGCTTCACAACCTGGTGATCCAATACGCCTCACAGGGCCGCTATGAGGTGGCTGTGCCTCTCTGCAAACAGGCTCTGGAAGATCTGGAGAAAACCTCTGGACATGACCATCCTGATGTAGCCACCATGCTCAACATTCTCGCCCTCGTTTACAGGTTAGCTTCAGTACAGTAAATATGTATTTGCTTACTGTCTTCTATAAGCAAATTTTACTCTACAATTCCCTCTTATTACAAGAATGGCAAAATGTCAAAAACTGTTTGAAATGTCATCTATAAAATATAAAACATATTTATCAATAACATTTTATTGTTAAAATGATTTAAAATCGTTTAAAGGTGATTTTTTTTTGTAAAGGTAATTTTGTCCTATCCATATTAATATTTACATTTACATATTTATGCATTTGGCAGACGCTTTTATCCAAAGCGACTTACATTGCGATCGAACCCATGATCTTGGCTTTGTCAACACCGTGCTCTAACCACTGAGCTACAGGAAAGCTAATATACTGATACAGTTATAAGTGTTTCGTTTATAGGGTGATTTTGCCAGGCTATTTTGACATTGCTGTGTTTGTTTACGCACACCAGACAACCTAACACAGCAATATTAGCTCTACCAATAGCGTGAGTTTGGTGCTGTTTGAGGAACCTGTTTGAAAACAAGTCATTAGAATTCCATTTGGTGACGCTGGTGCTGCAGAACACCCTTCACCTTTAATGTTTATACAGTGTAAATTACATAATGCAGTATGGCGGTATCAACACATGCTTTAAACAGATTGCAGTTGCTTTGCTATCAACTGTAGCACTGTTTCCCATGCCACTAAGACTTTAGGCTATTGTGTCATCTTCCTGTTCCCATGGAAGTAGGTTTTTGTAAAAGAGACCTTAGCAACAGCCTTGTGTTACATAACAAGTACCAATAGATAAATGTCAAAGTGTTTTCTGCTTTTCAGGGACCAAAATAAATACAAAGAGGCAGCAAACCTCCTTAATGATGCTCTGGCTATTAGAGAGAAGACACTGGGTCGAGACCACCCTGCGGTAAGAGAGTTAGAGAGACCACCCTCAGCATTGTATCTAACTAACAGTATACCTGCTCTTCGCATTATTAGAAGAATGATAGAAAATGTGTCTTTGGTGTATGTGTAGTGCATATAATGTGTATATTGTAATAAAAAGCACAGGTCTGAGTAGTTCATAAGGTCTGTCTTACCCTCTCATCAGGACCAGCATCCCACAATTCTCTGCAGAGGTTAGATGCTTTAACACCTCCCACAGAGAACCACGCCCTTTTCTGTTTTCTGATTTTATTTCTCTTCCTGGTTGTTTCTTAGGGTTGGGTGATATATTGGATAATCACAATATATTTGCAAGTATTTTGCTGTTTTTAGTCGCTGAGTTTTTAGTCCAGCTGTGCAATCTTTGTCTTGTGACAAGCATTGCGACGTTTTAAATAGTGTGTCTGCAGTAGTGTTACAGTTGTTTAAACTTTGATTCATTTAATTTAATCAGTTAAAACTGTTGAGTGAATCATTTACAAATTCTAAAGTTCTGAATGACTTAATGATGGAATTGCATTTTAAATGCAGCATTATATTAAATACAGCTATATTGCCCAGCCCTGCTGTTTCAGTTTTGCACTCTTACAATCACGCATGTGGCTCGGATGCACAGAGATCAATGTATGATCAGATCACATGTATAACACAACACGGGGAGCTTATGTGTGTATACATATTAGTCAGCCCCGCTAGGGAAAATCTTGATCAGATTTTGAGCGAGTATTTTTTTAAGACAATATGACATTTGCGTTTTGCTGATTATGTATGGACGATTAGGAGAATATTTGTGGTTGTTTGATTAAAGTGAGGTATATCTCTCTGTGTCTGTGTGTCCTCTGCAGGTGGCTGCCACACTCAACAACCTGGCCGTTCTGTATGGCAAGCGTGGGAAGTACAAGGAAGCAGAGCCTCTATGTAAAAGGGCGCTGGAGATACGAGAGAAGGTGGGTCAGAGGTTATGCTGATGCATCATGGTTATAAGGTTGCAGAACTACATTGCAGTCTTCATTCCAAGTTAAGGCTGATTATTATAAGATTACAATCATTCTAGTTCTGTCTTCTGTACACAACTGAGGAAATTCTGTAACACTGTCCCTCAAATCTAAAAGCCTATCACTGCTGATCCATGGGATTTAAAAGACTTTGGATTAAATGCAAGTGTTCCTCCACTCATTGAGAACACTTGCCTCCTGCACTCTTGGATTTTTCATTTTTGATATAGAGAGCTTCTTTCTTCAAAATAACACCTACAGCAACAACAGAGCCTTAGATCCCCCAACCCAAACACACACACACAAACACACACACAGGTTTATCCAGAGCCCTTTTATGTACAGAGTTTTTCTAAGCCTCTACATGATAAAGCTCTTACTAAAAATATTAGAAGTCTTTCTGCCAGTGCTGTTGCTCATGCCAGAGCTGAGGGAAAAGCTTTGCTTTCTTATGCATCACCCTGCAGAGCAGATT
>JAZGTI010002694.1:0-34890 GCA_036877585.1 Botia kubotai | reverse complement strand
GTGCGTAAATCATGCGTTTCATTGTTGCCTAAAACAACCCTCTAAATAAAGGTTACCAAAATAACTTTATCATCCACAGACCTCACAGCCACTAACACAAAAAATGACTGTAACATTATGACAACCTAAAAGGTAGGGTAAGCAATTTTCGGGGAGAGGCTAGCATTAGCAGGCTAGCCTATAAACCATAAGATCCCACGCTCTCCTCAGAGTGCTATACAAAGCCACGCCTCCTTCAAACACACGAACACACTGATAATGGAAGACTGTCTGCGCAAGCCGGTTGTGTGGAGGCATGCAAACACATTTTGACAGGCAGGTAGCACTTATTTAGGAAGCACTCAAAACTGGAGCTGCAGCCCTCGTGTAAAGGCAGACGAGGTAAAGCCCTGCGACTCTACCGAACAGGGACACTGACACGAGACCACGTATTCTGCAAAATTTTCTGTTTGTTGAAATGTTCAGTTTCTTTGTCATGCCCTCAATGTGCTTTCAGTAGATCCCTATTGTTTACTGCAGATGTACGCAGACACACAAAAGCAAACACTCATCAACATCTACGCCCCCTCATTAGTAGCTCTCCACAGCTGACATTATTCAAGCGCTCGTCATATCAAGGCTGGACTACTGCAGTGTCGTATTGGTTGGCCCTCCAGGCAACATGACCAAACTGCTGCAAATAGAGGTTATAGTCAGCAAACGAAAATAGTAAGCCAGCAACCCCTGATTGTTCCCTCACAAGGCATCAGATCACTCTCAAAAACATTCACCCTTTTCTGTTCCTCTCTGATGGAATGAGCGCCAGCCTACACCCGATGTGCCAAGACCATCACAACCTAAGAAATAACTGAAAACACTCTTGTTCTGTATATAACTAACCAATCCCTAACTTACCAATGTTTAACCGAGTTCTTGGTTGTTTAAAAAAACACCATTCATCCTGTGACTAGTAGCTTTGTAGACTGGGCTTGTTTGCGTCATGTTAAAATGTTCTTTGGATAAAAGTTCCTGCTATATGGATGTGAATTTAAGCACAACATTCTATCATTGCATTCGAATGAACATTTTATGGTCCTACGCTACAGAGGACAGACAAATATATAAATATACTTAAACCAATTTACCAAGCCATCGCTATCAGTATGTGACGAGACGTTCAACCAGCATAACAAATGTTTATGCTGAAAAAAAATCACCTAATCTGCCTAAGTTTGATGACACTGTGCAAACCGTGTGCCGTGTGTATTCCAGTCAGATGTGCTATGCCGGGGGCGCAAAACGGGTCTAGAATGTTTCCTACATTGTCAACACAGTATTCATTTACATATATGCTGTAGACGTTCAATGTAATTTTTCCACAGGAATGGATACGGTTAACCTGATCTGTGCTGTGAGAGTATTTAGAGAAGCTAGAGGTTTGCTGTGACAGCCAGACCACCCCACTGTTACCAGGTTATGTAAGTGTCTATGTTTCCTGTTTTGACTCTAGTTTCTGTATCCCAGCTTCACACACACACACACGTTGGGTATTCTTGTTTAATGGGGACATTCCATAGACGTAATGGATTTTATACCGTACAAACCGTCTATTCTATTCCCCTAGACTAACCCAACCCCCAAACCTAACCCTCACAAACCTAAAAGATAGTTCTGTATGATTTATTCGTTTGTTTCCACATGCGGACCTAAAAATGTCCCCACAAGTTCAAAAATGACTGGTATTACTATACTTAAGGGCACACTTGGTCCCCATAATGTAGTGAATGCAGAGCCCACACACACACCCTGCATAATCACTTACTGTGAACATATGAAAAGCAAACAAAGATGACACACTCACTGTATTACAAGCCAGCTGAGAAACCATACATTTAATAATACTACTGCATTTGACAGCATATCATTATTTACATACAGGCACATAAAGGCAGTTCCATACAATCACTGAACAAGACATCGTATCACTATACGTGACACGTTCCTCAATTAAATTTATGACAAGACCACATAGCCATATACTGCATATGTGTGTGTGTGTGTGTGTGTGTGAGAGAGAGAGAGAATAATAAAAACTAATATCACCTCGCTCTGTCATTTCAATCACTTTGAGCACACGAGACACCTCCCAAACCAAGAGCATTGTGGGATATCTGTTGTTCCCTCAGCTGCGGTTTTCAATCTCAGGTGGCGTCAATCATATTCTCTGCCTAGCTCAGCTCTGTCAAAACTTGAACTTGTTATATCAGAGAGGAGACATCAGTATGTGCGTATGTAGCGAGTGGTGATATCTTGTAGGTGAAAATAGTGTAGATATCAAGAAGCACATTGAGTGCTTCTATATTAATCTCTAGCACTGTTACACGTATAACAAATGACCTAGAGGCGTGTTCTGTCATGAATATTCATCAGTATGTTGTCCTTATTGGCCGATGGCACCATCTTTGTTAAAACATTTACAAACATTCTGTTCTCTAAAACTGTTTGTTTTCATAGCAGCTCAGAATTTAAGACATTTTTACGTCCTTGCGCCAATTTACATATAGAGTTATGTGTCATTTTAAAGACAAGAGAAAATAAGAATATATTACAAAAGCGACTATACAAACCAAGGACAATGACAGTCCACATTCATCTGAATGTGCTGAGGTGTTAAAACGACACAACATTTAACATGGACATGAACAAAATATTCCTCAGGTCAAGTTCAGCTTATGCATGGGTCATTCTGACATCTGGAAACCATAAAACACACAGTAAAGATGGCTGACAGATGGGAGGAATAAGGCTCACATCTTCACTTCCTCTGCCAAGGCGAGTCCTGTGAACTTAAACGCTCATCAGATGTGCATTTACAGTGTGTGAGTCTTTAGTGCTGACAGAAAGCTTCAGAGTTTTGTAAGAACATAGAATTTGACCTTTGAACTTCTCTGTGGGCACTTTTTCTGTGTGTACCGCTGCACTTAGATTCTTAAGGAACTTAACCCTAAGTAATGTAAAGTGTAATGTAATGTTTATTTTATGAAACTAAAAGTTCTGAATAAAAACGATCCCGCATTCATAATTCATTCATAACACTATTCACCTCATACACAGGTCAAACTAGTCTGAAAGTTTAAAATCTATGCAAGCACTTAAAATTAAGCAACACAAACTGGTATCGGATCAGCAGAAGAGCAAATGGCCCTCCGGTTCTCTTCAGAACATCCTGAGGGGGAAAAAAAATCAAAATCCCTCTTTTCTAGCCAAGCCAAACCGGTCTCAATCAGGTCCAGTAGGAGTGGGCTCCACTATCAGCGACCTTACAGCCGTTCTGGGTTTAGGAAATATCCGTTCCTGGAGTCAGACGAGGCCGATGACCGACCAATAGGAGGAAAGAGAGATGGGATTAACGATGAGGCAAATGGAGTGTAGGCTTTTCCTCTGATGCCTCAGGCTACGGTGTAAGAAATGAGGGGATGAGGAACGCATGCTGCGTGACAGCGTGATTCCCAGAATGATGGCCATCAATCACACTTCAGAGGACAGAAAACAGCAGGAGAAACATATTGAACGCAGGAATAAAAGCAGCCGAAAACTCGGTGAAGTACGTGCGCGCGCCCTTCACGCAGTTACACTCCTGACAATCATTTCCTGTTCCTTAATTATGATGAAATCACAGATAAAATCATTTATACAGCAGGAGGTTTCGACGATTTCTAAAAACCTGCTTTATCAAATTCTCTCTCGTCCTAGTGTGTCAATACCTACATGTTTTTTTTTAACATAAGTACATTTTTTCAACAATAAAAGGTTTAAAGGTGGTATTCTTCAAACACATTTTATGATGCTGATTAACGCAGACTATAAAAGACGTACGAGGTGATAAATTATGGCGTTCAATTACATTATTAAAGCGGATTCAATATATAGAGTGAAACGGATGCATTTTAGAAGCGCATCCTAATATAAATCATAAGAGGGCAAGATACAGCACGCGCTCAGAGTGTGACGTCCCTCATGAAAGACTGTCATGAATAAAAGAGCTGAGAAATGCTAGAAAAATACAACTGATGATCTGCTTATGAGAGACATCATGCTGTCATACACACACGGGTTTGGGGGGGATGGGATCCATACACCTGAGGTCATTTAATTCAAAAGCAAACAAATTCTCTACTACCTTAAAGGGGGATCTCGTTACTGTTGAAACACTACGCGAAAAACAAACATCACTCCATCCTGCCATCACAGTACGGGTGTGTCTGTATATTTAGACGATCTGCTCACTGCCTCAGTTCATAATAACACGCTGAGCTATAACTCATTTCGGGCATCTGAGCTGAGCTCTATTTATATTACACAGAACTTAAAACAAGCTCTGATAAATATGAACCATGTCGACATGACAGGTCCATAAATAAAGGCAGTGGGGCAGAGGCAACCCATTTCATTACAAAACACATCACAATCATGGAGGTTGAGGGTTTCAGGGCCTTTGTGAATGTCCTCCCATCACAGAAGGTGCTGAAGACAATGATTACCAAAATGTACACCACCACCAATGGAAAGGACAATGGAGGACCTACAAAAGGCAGAACTTGTTAGCCTCACAGCTGACATATGGTCCTCCACAATATGGATACTTTGGTGTGACTTGCCACTACTTAACACCAGAGTCTAAGAAGGCAACTGTTATATTGGGTCTAATGAGGTTTTACCAAACCAACACAGCCCAGTATGTCATGAAGGCTGGAGCTTATCACTGAGTGGCAAACTTCAAAGCGTATTGTGACTGACATTGCATCCAACATGATCTTAAGTCATGAATGAAACATCACAAGTCAGAAGATAGATGGTTTGTTTAGATCCAGCTGCAAAGCTAATAACAAGCCAGTCACCATTTTAACCCTTAGGCCAGAGATCTCCAATAAGGTGCACAGACCAGCAGAGTGTAGCTCCAGCACTAATGAAACACACCTGAACCAGCTAATTAACATTTTTGGGAGCATGTTGGAATAGGCTGGAGGTAAACTGTGCAGATATGTGGACTGGAGACCCAACCTTTTCCTCTTTCTATACTGGCTACATTTCAGAAAAACAAGATTCATGCTTTCCTTGTCTCTACAGCACCTACAGTTTCCATCTTTAAGCTTATCCCTGATTACTACAGACCCATTAACCCTTTATTTCCACCTATTCCTACTTTTCCCCTGACCCTGCAGCGCACAAAATTGCCCACAACATCCCACCCCTCTTGCATCTTTTGTTTCAGTACATAGATGATTATTATGATATATATATATTTATTTATTTTCTCCATCTTTCATAACCCCCACTATACTTTGCCTGCCTGCTTGCCTCTTAATGAAGGTTTTATGCCCAACTTGTACAACAGCATAGCTGCGCTGACAATAATTACTGTCTCAATCTGATTGGTGCAGAAAAAGGGGGCGTGTCAAGAGTAATCTAAACGCTCAACACAAATTGACCGAGATCAGGTGATTGTGTCACAATGTTAGAATAGAATTATGTATTATAAAAACAGTTTTTGTATGTAAAATACCCAAACTTCATTATTTATTGTGTCTCTTTAGATATTAATTTTATGCCTTACCACAAGGTGGCAGAAATTAGGTTTTATTTTTTACTCTTGGTGTCTGTTTTACCCTACAGTGAATGTTTGTAACTTTATCACTTGTAGGAAAAACTTTCTACACCAGTTTCTGAGTCAAACAGGAACTCACAGATTCTATAATGATGGATTTATCTAATTATCCGCAGTTTGAGCTGCTGGTTCTGATTTTATTGTGGGGAATAAAAACAGCTGGCTCACAATGACTGAACACTCTATGGGCTGAGGTGCAAATGAAGATACAGCATGTCATTCTGTTGAGTGGGTTTCTGACAGGCTTAAGTGGTTGTCATGGTATCCTGCCCTACTAGGTTAATTAACACAATGTGATATTGCATATCTGTTTAAAAAATGTACAGACACTATCAGACAACAGCAGATGGCTGACACTCAAAAACATAAAAACACTCTGATGGGAGGCAATTAGGAACGTTATTTCATTTTCTGTAACACAGGGGTCTCGTGCAATTACAGACTAAATAAACATGACGACCAAAATGTCACAGCAAGACAATAAAGAGAGAAAACAACTGTTTTATAATTCGGTTATGTTGCCATAGGACAGCCTGGTGCTCATACAATGCAACAGTCATTAAACTGCAAAATACTAATTAGCCACTTCGGCGTCCACAGTTAGAGAAAGTTTGGTGTTAAAGGTCACGCTAAAATTTATTCTACTAGTTTTCGGTTAATAAGAATTAACTCCCTCATTTGTAAGAGAACATTTATTGATTTCTATTTTTACCATTGTAGATTTCCTCTGTGCCATTTCCAGACCAAATATGCTGATCGCGGTAGCTGGAATTTCATTACAGGGTTGGGTGGGTTAAATGACCTTTCAAAGACCAAAATCATATGGGTGAAACAGCTGCGGTTCTCTAGCCACACACCTACAATGTATTTTTGCTAAATAACAGCTAATAAACTCTGGAAGCAGTGATGCACTAACCCCAATCCAGTTAACATACAACCGAAGTAAGTAACGCCAGATTTTAGTCAGAGAGCCTCTGTGTAGTGTTGCTGTTCATTCGTAATTTCCTTTGTGTACCTGCCAAATATCTAATCATATTTGGCTATTTAATTGCCTCTGCCTTCAGAGAAATAATAGATCATAAAAAGCTTTTGAACAGCATGTGGCAATTACACTCTGATCACTTCTGGGAATCACGATGACTAAGGTTGTGAAGTCTCCTGAACTTTCTACGTTACGTGACAAAACTGTGATGTTGCTTGCTTTTAATGTGAGCGGCTTTGCTAATTAGTTTGTTAAAGTTACTTAATAAGTCTGATTAAGTGGCTTACACCACACAATGGGATGCAATAAAACTAAACGCTGTGTAAACAGTGTTCACATTACGATTTCTGTTGTGAGATCGAGTTACTGTACGTTTACACTGGTGCAGAAATCCGCCCGATGCGGCTCACGACGCCGGAGCTTCGTCATCAATCCCACAATCCACCTTGACAGCATGACGCTGGACTTCCACAGAAACAAAATGAAACGTCCATTCC
Source organism: Botia kubotai (assembly GCA_036877585.1). Classification (NCBI taxonomy): domain Eukaryota; kingdom Metazoa; phylum Chordata; class Actinopteri; order Cypriniformes; family Botiidae; genus Botia; species Botia kubotai. Next base: position 27,767 of record JAZGTI010002694.1, on the reverse strand, counting down.
AGTGTTGCCAGCTTCTTTCCCCCAAAAAGCGCCTAGCCACCTCAGCGTCCGTCAGTAGACGGTAATATCTGTAGTGATTCACCCTCCGAGGCAATAACATGTACTTACGTATGCGGCCACGTGGGGGCGCCAGTCATCTACTCGATAACAACAGCTCAACTTATAATCAAGCTGAATCTGTCAAACAACTGATAACTCAGTTGTCATGCTCACTTTTAAAGATGGCGAGACACCTGAGGGAAAGAATAAGTTACAGAATGTTCTGACACAAAAAATGCTGAATTGTTTAAGCACCAGCGTGTTTTATAATAAACTGCAAACAGTTTTAATGTAACTCTTATCTGTGTTCTGTTCTGGTCTTAAAGAGCCAAGAGAAAGTGGAATGTTTGCCTAACATACCAACTAATCTTTCTTCTGTATCGCTGGCTTATTCATCTTGACCTTGTGTGGTCCAGTGATCTCATAAGTTGTATGACTTCATGTGGTCAAAACAATTTTCATTTATTTCCCAATTAGGAATTCAACAAAGCTAAGTTTCTTCCACAATGTAATCAAACAAAATAAATAAATGAATAAATACTAATAAAACGAATGTGCCGTGTGTTCAGACAACAACATACAATCTCTTTTTTAAAGTGAACGACAGGCAGCAACAGCTGTTCAGAGGCGGTTGTTTTTTTTTACCTATTCAACAAATCAGAACGGTTGTTTTGCTCTCGGTGGGATTTCAGACCCCATGTCGGGCTCGTGGAATTCACAGCTAATGAATGAGTCACGTAGTGAAATAGGTTTCAGTCAATTTATGTTCATTTAAACGAATTCCGCTTTACAACAGAGAGAGACAGATTCATTACACCTTTGTGTGTGTCTGCGGTTTTCAGAGAAAGGGCCAAAACATGTTCTTGAAGCAGAAGCGAAAAACAACGTGGGTTAATAAAACGTTCTTTGTGTAATCAACATTCTGTGCACGTCTATGGCAAACCAATTCAGAGGCTTTTAAAAGCACAAATGTGAAGCTTGTATTTATGTTAAACCACTTAATTCCTCTCTACAAAGAGTGTGTTTCTTAGCAAAGTTGTGTAAATTATCCTTTTAGTCTTAAAACAAAAAGGTTCTTTACGGAACTCTAATGAACCATTTTTGTAATATACTGAAATACTGAACTGCATTTTAATATTTTGTATAGCCTCACATTTTTACGTGGAACGTATTACGTTTCATCTTATGAATAGCAGAACCAACCAATAATTAAAAAATTGAAATAAAATCTTTTCCGGGGTTAATTCACAGACATCTAATTGATGTAACAGCCTTTCAAGTCGGTCTAAATATCCAAAAACAGAAAGAATGTTTGCCTAGAGGGAAACCACACCCCCTGTTCAGATTCTACATCCCCTGCACATGTTTTAACATGAGGCCCACATGCGAACCCATCACAACAAACCAAACATCTACGTCACGGCGCTCTCCCCCCATCTACTGAGACAGAAAATGATGCCATCCATATGAATAGGACACTCTCCGACAGAACAAACTACCCAAACAGTCTCACAGCGAATAAACACTGTTTCTAGAACATGCTGGAGGTGATCTCATTTATACACTCCCCTGTCAGCTCAAAAACAGCTTCATACTTTTGTGTTCGAGATGGAGGAGCTTAATTTTATGCATTAACTGTGGCTATTATTTCTGGTGGTTCCTGGAAGCTGCGATATTTATATGTGTTGGAAGTTTTCATTTATATCTTTTGTACCCTGCAATGTTCATCATATTACTGTATATAACGCAAAATATATCATTAAAATACTAAACAAAAAGGGGCAGAGGTATCTTTCATGTGGGGTTCATATTTATTGGTCTGTATAATGTTTTCAGTCAGGTTTAATAAGATAATTTTTTAATGAAATGTTTACTTGTAGCATTATGCATGCAGTAAATGCATTATCTAGTGCAGCTAACAGTATACCTGTAACAGAGACTGTCCATAAAAACAACTTAAAAAAATAGCATAGTTATGCTTAAAAAACAAAGGGATCATGTTGCATTTCCCATAAACCCTTGCAACATCTCACTGGTGACTGTGTAAACGGTCATGCCATCCATCAAACTTCTGCTAGAATCTCTCCAAAGCTCTCCAAACGTTATCCAAAATAATCCTGAGATAACCCTGAGCTTGAATTACGTGCAGAGAGTCCTGTGAGAAGACTGTGTTTGACAATTTTACCAAAATTTAGGTGCATTGACATTTTAAGTGAATTGCTCCACAACAATATTGATAAAACAGTCAACTATACAGTTTTGGTTTCTTGGGTCCAAACATTCATTTTAAGAGTAGACCAGTTAGCAAGTAGCTCTGTTCAGGGGTCACAGGAATTAAGGTCAGCCAATGTTAAAGTATCTTGGGTTGCTTCACGCCCAGAATGAACTCCCTCACACAATCTTTAGCTGTCCACACACACACACACCTGGACACGGTCCAGTCTGCACAGTCACGACAATGGAGGGCTTTGTTCTGACTTTTGCCATATCGCAATGACTGCTTCGTGAGTTCTGTAGTCCAGATTTAGCTTTCTGGAATCTGTTTGTTCGGTTTCATCGCTGGTTCTCTTTGGGGTCCTTTATAGCTTTGGTCATCGCTGGTTCTTATTTTCCATCTGCTTGAAATGGACAAGAATGTCACAAAAGACCAGGCAATAATTTATGGCTTCAGAAATAAGCCAAAACATTCTCTTTGACAGCCGTGACATATCCAGAAGGTCATTTTTTCTCACCAAACAAAGCTAATCCAAAACAGGAAGGTCACTGAAATTCTTCACGGTTTCTGTCTAGCAGTTAATTGTGTCCAAGGCTTCAAAACAGACATTCTGGACATTTGAACAGATCCGCAAACCATAGTTTGTCCCACACGAACAAGAGCTATTTTTTAGGAAAAAGCAACCCCATACAAAAATAGACCAGGTACCTGACAGCTGGATCAGTGACTCACCTCTGACAATGAGCACAGTGAATGTTCTAGAACAATTCTATCACTCAGAGTGATGTTTTGTATAAATAATCCATATAAAAAGTTAATATTCATACGATAACAAAATTATGATAAGTGGTCATCACATTTTTGTGACAGGTATACAGACATGGATAGACTAGCTAAATATCTTATAGAATTATCTATATAGAATATGCTATATAGAATTATCTCATAGGGTTAATTAAGGATTAAAAAATCTTAATAACAATAATTTAAAAAACATATTCAGGGTTTCAGAGCAAACCAGATGGAATAATTTATTTAAGAATCCACCATTAAAAAAACCCTGATGGTCACCAGTTAGTCTGAATGATCAGGTTGTGTCTACCCTCAGTGTCTATGGTAGTTATATAAACCTGCACATTAGTCAGTATATAATCTTAGACAGTATTAAATAATCATATCCAACAGTGCGATAGCGACAACTGCGGCTTACTTACTGTTAATTATGTACCATGTCATCTTTTGTCGCCATGGTGACAATGCAGCCGGGGGTCAAAGGCAGCGATTCAAAGCTGTCATGACACGCTCTTCCTGCCCCTGCTGAGGGAAAGTGGCGACCCCAATATGTAAAGCCACTTCACAGCTTCACCGTGATAGATACAGAAAGAACATACAACATTCACCTTCACACAAATGATGGAAACATTGTACAGGTGCTTTTGCTTTACAACTTTTCGCTGAGGAAATATTATCTCTGCCTTCGGGATTCAAAAGGATTCAACGTTGCAAAAAGTTCAAGGATGTTTTAAATTGAAAAATTAAATTGAAACCTGTTTCTGCTGCTTATCTATAGCCACAAAAATTTTTTAACATTTAAAAATGAATGAATGTCGCCGCATTAGATAGCAAATCACGAGCGCAAACAAATGATGTTAGACTTTTCCGAGCACTTTCTGATTACTGATCTCAAGGTCATTTTAGGTGGAAGTACGAAGTCAAACTATTTCACACAGGTTTCCTGTAGCAGAGTAACTACCAGCGTCGTTCATCATATTAATTATGGACATAACTACATGACTAAACTAACGTTTGAAAGCCATTAAATGTCCAAATACTTTTTGTCTTTATTTAAATGGTTTTTGTTGCATAATTTACAGCCTAACATTTTTTTTGTGTGAAATGAATTGCTTGTATAATGTGTGTTTGTGCCATCTGTCTTCAGTTTGACATTTATATAACGAAAATGCATCTGTACACGTTGAAGTGTGCCTTGAATTCTTCCCAACTAACAGGAAATGTTCTCGGAACGTTGGCTAATGTTCTCTAATGCTTCTCTCAAAGTGATTAAAAAACGTTCTTGCAGCAACATTAGTAAAACGTTTTTAACGTTATATCATATATACTGTTTTAAAATGTTATTCATAAGTTGTTAGTGGAGTATTTTATAAACGTTACATAATTTAAAAAGTTGAAATAACGTTAAAACAATGTTTAAAAATACAGATGTTTTAAACATTCTTAGTACATTCAAAACACTTTTAACGTCTTTGTTACCTAATGGAAACATTAGGGAAACATTCTTACAACCTAAAATTGTTAGCTGGCTTATTTGGGACACTGTATGAAGAATGTCTATGCTCTGCTCTCTCCGACTGCAGGCTGACCTTTCACCCTTTCTATGATTATATATGTACAGCCTGTGGCGAGGCGCCCATGACGATCGCATTTCTTAAAGCATGCAAGATATGCAAGGAGCGGTCAAAGTGACATTGCATGATAACGCAGCAGACTAACAGCTCTCTCTCACCTGCCTGAGCCAAAGGCTTAGGTTACTCCTAAGAGGCATGACGGATTAAGAATGAACAAGTTTGGAACTGAGTAAAGCACTAGCTTTAATCACAGGCTCTACAAGCAATGTACAGAACTTATGATATGTATCTGATGGCCCCTATATTCCACGGCTACCTGTATATATACATAGAACCAAAATCTATAGGAGACTCCACAATTATTAGCATAAACTGCTAGTTAAATAATCTCAAATCTGACGCAGGCAGCCTTGGTTTAATTAGGCCTGTTTGTTATTCTTGCTATAGGACCTTCCTGGTGGGAAGTTGAACCTAAATGTTAAATAGATCGCAAGTTACCAGGGACCAGGAGAAAGAAAAACGTCTGAACAGTGTGAGGTAAATGAGAAGACAAAACATAAAGAGACCCAAACAGCGGCAACGTCATAAATAAACATGGCGAACAGAGGAGCCATGACCTTCAGACAAAAGCTCCTGGATTCTTCTCACTCAGCCCGGGGCCTCCTGACGAGAGCTGTCCAATTAAGCCCTGATTAACTGCAGCTGTAATTCTACACGGGTTCATGTCAACAGAGACCCAGAGAGACGAGAAAATCTGAACTCCTCTGGAAAAACTTCAAAGACCTCGCGACAGTTTTTAATAACTTTAATAAACATTATGACCTTGAAGTCACTGACAGAGTGCCTGTCAAGTGCATGAATATAAATCTATTTCTGATGTTTACATTTTAAACGCCACAAAGTCTCTCATTGTTTCCTCCGAATACATTGTTTCCTGTATTCCTTAATATATTGGGTTGTTAGTCGCCCTGGTGCTGCGGTAATGACCCAGTATCCTGTGGTTTCAGTAGTCTGTCTGAGGCAGTGCTCGTGAATGGATATAGCAACAGAGGAAGGATGAAAGAGAGAGAGAGAGAGAGAGAGAGAGTAGAGAGAAAGGGAGGAAAGAAAGAGAGGAAGATGATTTGTGCTGTAATTAAGTCACAGTAAAAGTGAGAATAATGGTTTGCTGCAGGAGATTCGGCAGTTAGCTTCATTATGTTCATTGATATAGGCCTGAATGAGGGGAGAGAGAGAGAGAGAGAGAGAGAGAAAGAGAGATCAAGAATGAAATGATAGAGGCCTGAATGGGGGGGAACAGAGATAGAGAGAGATCGAGAGAGAGATCAAGTAGGAAATTATATAGGCCTTAAAGGGGGAGAGAGAGAGAGAGAGATCAAGAATGAAATGATATAGGCCTAAATAAGGGGAGAAAGAGAGCGATAGAGAATGAGAAAGGGAGATCAAGAGAGAAATTATTTAGGCCTGAATGGGGGGCGATGGTGGTGGAGAGGGAGAGAGAGAGAGAGAGAGAGAGAGAGAGAGAGAGAGAGAGATTAAGAAAGAAACAGGAGTGCACTGAGGCTGTTTCAGTGGGCGTTCTCTGTTTCTCATTCTGCAGGTGTTCTCTGAACACTAAGACCACGTAGATTCAGTTCCCCATCTGCAGGTTTCTGGCCCCCCTGGACTCATGTGACTCCCACTCATGTCCATCAGACAAAACCATTTTCATGTCCCCACTGAACACTCAAACCACAGATACAAACTGACCAAATACATCTCTGAGGCTGCAAGAATTCCAGAGTTATTCCAGAGAATTCCGGCCCACGGAGCACTGAGACATGAATCCAACATTCCCAAATCTTTCCAGTTTCGGACAACCCATCAGTTTGACTCAGTTCTCACTCCCCCATATAAAACCATCATTGTTATACTGATTTATTGGGATGCCAGTCAGCCATAAATAAATTAAAAGCTGATAAATAAATGATCAGTGAATAAATTGTGGTCCAGGTGTGGAGATGATTTATTGAAGAATATGAGACAGGACCTATTTTCTGTCTGGCTTTGAGTTAAACCGTGTTGTCAGCCCTTCGTCTTTGGTTTTAACTTGCTACTCCAGAAAATTCTGCTCTGGATGTCATGCTGGTACCCTCAGACCCTGTGAATCACGTCTGGTATTTCATTCTGCTGTTCAGAGGCCACCAATGTAATTTTTCACCTTATTATGACAGAAGGTTTATCTGCATGATAAAAACACGTTATGAGCATTTGGGTTGGGCTAGTTAATTTGAACCAAACGTATTAAAACTTTAAAGAAAGCAATTCATTAAAATTCACTTGCGGTATTTTCTACGGCTGGTCTGAAATCCAATGTAGCGAGTGCTAAAACTATCATGTGGAAACTATCTTTCCAAATGAACATTTAGCTCTAAATAACAGACTTCATTTATGTTGTGTTATGATAAATGTTTCTGTATGAGATAATAAGCCAGGGATGTATACTAAATCTCCATATGAATGAACGTTGTGCCTTGTATCTTTCACAATCAGTTTCAGTGAAGGTGTTGGACCAGCTTTATTCTGTGTGTGTGTGTGTGTGTCTCTCACTAAAGTTGTAACAGATGGGCGCGTTTAAAGAACACCTTCACTGGGGAGGAACCACATAAAAAACTATATAAAGACCTCAGCCTTAAATAAACTGTGATGGGTGCTTTCTTGTGCAAAATTGCATGTTTCTGTGCAGCAAAACTGCCTGTTGCTATGCGGTTGCTAGGGTGTTTCGGGTGGTTGTTTACCGGCCCTAGTAAAGGGCTCGGCCCCAGTTCTCTATGACATTCTGGTCCTCAGACATGCCTGAGGTCCCTCCTTCAATGTAAATCTATGGCATTTGTTTAAAAATGACAAGAATTTTGTGTTACAAGAAATAGTGATACATGTAATTTTGTATGCAAGAGATTTGGATAAGAAAAGGCCTAAAAGTAATAAAAAATATTCTCTATGTGCCCTTATAAAAATAGTGGTATGGTATTGTAATTACATCAGACGGTAATACCATAAAAATGTAAAACGTATACAATGGGACTGAATGATTTCATAATTATATACTCATACTTTGATATTTACAAGTATTTACATGTTTCTTCAAGGTACCGTGTTCAAAAAACACAGAAAAACACGATGAGATTTCCTCAATCTCTCAATAAGACATCAGTGAGATTAGATGGAGAGTAAACGAAGCCTTTTTGCTTAAGTCTCACGCTTCTCTCATTTATTTCTCCTCAGACAGCAGTAATCTCACACGTGTCTCCAGTAGAGCTTCAGAGGTACGTCTCAGATTGTGCTCAGACAAAATGTCCTTAAAAACTTGTTTTGTGAGGCCACGTTCATCGAGGTTTAAGAAATGTTGTTCAGCGTTAAACGATCAAAGGCCGTATGAAAAGTCTTTGCATCCTCAGACAAAACATCTCAATTTTGTATTTATGAAAGGAGAGGAAATTAAATGCGCTTTTACAACCTCGTTTTACGAACTGGGTTTTACAGCATTACCTCCAAAAGGCTCTTTCAAGGACGAGCTATTTCATTGGTTGGGCAGCAATGTGGAAAAAACTGCTCAAAACACTGTTAAATAATATAAAGATGATAAAGCTCCACGGAAAAGTGCAAGCGGGGACTGAATGGCTCGTAAATGCCATCGTGTAAGACTAATGAGACTGATGGTTCGAACAATGGAGACGGTTTCTCACAGTCCACCAACAGAACACTGAGAGGTTCTGAGTTTCCGAACAGCTGAAAATGCGCAATAAATCTGTTTTTTTGGATGGAGTTCACGCTCTCTTTTCCAGTTTCCCCTCAGAAGGGGAAACTGGAAAAAGATGTATACACACTCCCCAGGTGCATTGTGGGAACTCATTTGCGATAGTGATGATACTGGCGGCGCCGATAACGTGGCATTTCAGGCAATTTTACCTGCGCGTCGGAAATTAGTAGATAGAGCTGACAGGGTTAACAGCCAATGATGTGTGTTAATCTACTCCGTATAAAAGCCTGTGTTTATGTAAATGTCACGATGACACCATGGAGCCAAAATCCCCACAATCCTTTTAAAAGTGAAACGATGAGGACCTAAAACAAGCTTTGTGCCTTCTGCAAAGTCTCATAATCTGTAAGATAAAGCAGTAGTGTGCTCACTTGTTTTCCTCAGATACAGCTGCTATCAGGCAGGGTTTAAATATCAAGGCTGACTCACAGACACCATCAGACCAACATCACAAATGAAGCAATTGTTAATTTGCAGTAAAAGTACAGATCTACTGAATCTATGTGGACAGCATAGCCCAGACAGTTGGTTCTGGACAAATTGAATTCACATTGAATTCACATTGATTTCACACTTCATTTCAAACTCTAGTATCTTGGCAAATCCGAGCACCGTTTGTGACGTTGAACGATTCGTCGAATCTTTTATTAAACTCTTGAGGAGAGTATTTTTCTTGAAAGAGAAACGGAAAACTTCCATTTACTCTCAATTTAGTCTCATTGCTGTCTTCAAGAAAAACAAACGAGATTTTTATGTCTCACAGATTTGCAAATAAAGCCAAACAACTTCAACACACAATACAAAGTAGAAGGCTGAATGTAGGGGGCTGAGGGAGGGGAAAAACAGACTCCCATTCAGTGTTGTCAAGATAATTGTTATCACCCTGTCATGCTAGAACAGGTAGATCATACTGTTGTGTTGTGTTCTTGTAGGGCCACCCGAAGGTTTCTCTCTCACAGCTGTCTACCAGTGATAAGACTGTGCTACTTCTCTTATTCTTCTCTGTACCAGCCTAACAGCTGTCTTCAAGTGTTCAAAATACACCTGCTTGCACTCTGAAGCTCAGCTCAGTAAAACAAAAACAGGGAATGCTCTCTGAATGTTGGGTAACGTTCTCTCAAAGTTCTCTCAATCAAAAATATTCTTGGTCTTCTTAGTCAAAAGTTTGTTTATAACAAAAATGTTATTTGTAATTTGTTAGTGTAACATTTTAAAATGTTTACAGAATTATAACATTTTACGTTCTTATTAACACGCATAATAAAAGTTATTATAAAGTGCTACGGAGAAAATATTTTTATACAGGGGTCCTAGTAGGTTATAGTAGGGGTCGAAAACTCCTGCTTACTCAGATTGAGAACTGACCCCCAAACTCCTTTTACAAACTCCGTTCATAACATTGTTTACAAATGAAAAGGAACCTTCTGGAGATGACACCCACTTCCTTCCCCTTTTCTTCTGCGATATCTTGTCAATGCGTTTCAGAACAAGCAAGAATTCAGCTGCATTTGTCAATGAGATGCCCACATGTTTTCATTATTTCCGATGGATGGATGTCTTTGGAGACATCTCCTGCCTGAATGAGTTCACCGCAGTTCCCTCATGAAAGCAGATGGAGGACTTTACTACATGGTAGAAACATCTCCTACCTGGGAGGACTTCAAACAGGAACTTTCCACCCTCGTCTCCACTGCTGGGATGTTCGGTGACTCTGTTGCCAGGTAGAAAAATCGTTCCCTAGAGGAGCCGAAAAAGAAAACAGCAGAAACGGGTGAGACACAAACCGCTGAGGAAGGAAATACACGACGAAGGAATAAATCACAGAAAGAAAAGAGCTTGAGCGCATTGAAGTGTAAAACAGATTCTTGGATCGGAGAAAATACGTTCGTTTATACATAACAAAACTGCCCTTCTAATGGCGACTTAAGATACTTTTTATAAATAAGATAAACTTTTCAAAGTTTAACTTTGGAAAAATACCAGAATGTAATATGTCGAATGAAGCCATTGTTTTTATTTCTATTTAAATTTGTTTGCGTTTGCAACTTTTATTTATCCTTACATGAATTATTCAGTATCTGGATTTCTCTTCTCTGATTGGCTGATTGAATTTTGGAGCCAAAATCGCAAGGGTACGACAAGGGGTATGTTACCAGGCGTTACTTCATCCCATTATTTCAAATGATCAGACCTGCATGACTGATAGTCACACATGGTCAGCTAAGCATAGCACAATGAATGCCATTAATAAAGCATGTGCAATGTTGTCACCGATCTTTACAGTAGCGATACCGTAAGCACCAGCGGGCTCGTTTACGGTATGCGGAGGAACAACTGCTGAGGTCTAAACTGACCACCTTTGCTGTGGAGTATCTCATATCTGCGGTACACAGAGGCTTAAAATGGCACGTTTTCATTGGGGGAGAGGAGAAGAAAAGATAGCTCGGTTTCATCCTTATCAAATATCGGCGCATGTGCTCGGTATCCAGTGTCACATGACATCCCTGGATACAGTAATAATATTTATGATTCACAGATAATACTACTTAACATAGTAGCTGATACTTTAAAATCTGGCTACGACTTTGGTTACATGCCAATATTAGAAGGTCCCCAGATATGGCTTGTGTCTCTCCTTTCATGTCATGTCTGTGGGATTTTTTTCACCGGTTGTGTAATGCACCAGGCTAAATGCTAGTAACGCTTGAGATGTTTCATAGCACAACAATCACTGGGTGAGTTTAGTACACAGGGTTAGGTTGTTTGTTCAAATCCCCATGTATGCTGCCTTAGTAAGCACCACTAATAACAAGGCAGTGAGCCTACAGTTGTGTTTCTTTGAGTTTCCTAAAATAAGTCATAGACATACAACAGCATCCATAAATGCCATTTAGACTGTATGGAGTCTTTAAACCATTAAGATATACGCCTGGCTAAACAAGGCCTTATAAAAATACTTGGTCTGGATTGTAGGGTTCCTGCGCATAAGTGGTACCTGTCACGGTAATACAATCTTTGGGAAAGGTAGAGTATAAAGCCGCTGCATATGAGGATCATTACACAATGACCTCTGTCTCCTCAGGGTTTAAAAGTCTCCGCGTGTGTTGCAACGACTCGCCTCTGTTGAAACCTTTATGAGATCTGAGAGCGTCGTTCTGCTGACAGCACATTCTGAGGAACCAAACTCAGAGCGGAAACCCTACCTGCCACCCTCACGAGGCGCATTCATGGTGCTCACAATGATAGCAACAATTTCAGCCCACAATAAGGCAGGTCACCGTGTCGATGTGGGCCGCGGTTCCTGTTTGGCACCCGTTTTAGACCCAGTGGCTCAAGGGTGGGTTGTTAAACACACAAACCTTTTAATTAAAGACATTTTTGTGCCCCAGAGTCATTCCATGTGGAAAAGACCCATCATCAAAGGGCAGAGACAAAAATTCAGCGGAACGGTTTGTTTTTTTGGACCACTCCCTTATATGTGTCCTATAGGAGGAGTGAAGGAATTAGCATTTGCTTCGGTGACCAACAACAGCTGATGGTATATATAGTACAGTGGCCCAGAGCATTCTGGGATTTCTCATGGACGCAAACTTCATATCAGACCTTCGTAGTAGTATTGTGATTAGGTTTGAAAATGAATTTCTTTCATTCATACTTGCAGCAATATACATTTGATTTTCTATGATATATGGATATGATATATATTCTATGAACTGGATTTAATTTTGTAGTGTAGCATAAACATATTTTTTGCCCACAAATCAGCCTGTAATGTTATTAATCAGAATAAATGTGCAAAAAGGGCAGACAGCAACATATGATTAAAGCTAATTTCAGTAACTATTCAGTTACAATCAGCTACATATTTTGCACAATCTGATACCATATTTAATGTTTTTATTTAGATATTTTTGTGTTTTTATGTTCAAAATGTTTTGTGACAGACAAATTACTCGATAACTTGTGCTCAACCTGGTTTAAGTGTTACCTGAACCTCTCTCTCTTTGGAGCATAAATTAATCTCCCAGTGAGATGTCGCACCTCACCGCCCTCTAGAGGTCTGGCTTTATTGTTGCCTCTGTTACACGGCAAAGATGCGTAACAAACATCACACAAAGCCTTCTGGGTGATCTGGACGGCAAAAAATAGAATTTGTGGGAAGAGGAAATGAGATATTGAATCCATCCACTCTGACTGCTATGCTATGGGGGCAGAGGTTTAACTTAATATCATCTCAGGAATTTCCCTTACTGCTTGAGAGAAAAATGGAGACGCGGAACAAAGTGGAAAAATGATTTGTTATGTCACCGGTATTTATCTTTAATTAGATTTCAGTCCCCAGGGTGCCAAAACAAATGTAGTTCCTCAGAACCTTACATACACGGAGCTGGCGGGTATGAGGGAATCTCCAAAATCCACATCAGATCAGAGAGTCTCTCTCCTTCTGTTGATCAACCAGAGGTGATTGATAGCGTAGGACTAAAGAGAACAGGAGGAGATAAAACAACCAGAGGGCAGCCCAGTACTTAGGCTGGAAATCCTAACTGGTCCTATGGAATTAATTAAGGGAAAGCCATTTGCTATGTAATGGGCACATTAGGTGAATGTTTGAACATTCCACCTTGACTTTTCTCAGTCAGGGGCCCTTAATTCTCGGTCTTTAGTGGCTCCTGTCTGTCCTGAGGCACTTATTCACACTCAGAGACCCCTCTTGTGTTTTTTTAAACACAATTTTTGCCTGCAGCGAGTAGGAAACAGAGTACACGCACATTCAAGTAAAATCTGCGGCTTATAAAAGTCAGGTCGTTTAAGGAACTGTATGTAAATGTATAATATTTGTTACTTTCAAAAAGGTATCAGCTTATGTGACATGTAACTTGTACCCCCAAACGCTGATCTAGACTAATAAACAAGAGGCTGTAGCTTCGTACTCTACCAAATCTGTGAACTATCACCACTGTGCCCTTGGGCAAGGCATAAAACACAGGTTGCTCCTTGCTGTCTGTTGTCAGTCGCTTGAGTAACTAATTATCGTAGGACTTCTGCAGTTTTTACAGAAGTGCAGAAGTTCATTTAAAGAAGTCCATCCTAAAACTTTTACTGCCTCTTGAACTCAACATTAAAGATTAAAGCATCCACAGGGTCTCTGCTGCAACTCATTCCCTTCGCTGCCTTTCACAGTCATTTAACACAACACAGGTGGGAAATGAGCTCGACTGCCAAGAGTTTAAATCAAAATCTAATTCTGCGACGCGCATCATCCGTCTACCTATTTTGAGAGGTCTCGATTTACTTCCGTGCCGAATGTGTTTCTCTATTTGCTGAAATTTGTTCTGCGCCACTCGGGCGGAGATGACTAAACCCAATCGCTGGCGGTAATATTATAAATGTTTGCAACAGCAGACGTCTGGAAAATGCAATCGGGTTTGTTGTCTGGCGTGCCTAGAAATACTCACAGCCAGACTGTAGAAGTTAAAAAATGTGATTAACTTAAACTTCCCATTACAGACATTCCAACCGATGTCTTATTTTCCCAAAAGAGATGCTGTTGGATATCTGGGAATAGGAGATATGGTCGGCATAATTTGTTTGTGTTCTGTATGTGTCTGTGCATCCCAAACAGTGGCAAGATAAACAAGTTGCACTAAAAATGTGTCAGTAACGTAATAACTTTTCTCATGACATGCCTCGGAAATCAAACAGCTACTGATGACTAAACATTTTTGTCTGGTTTTGAGGTTGGGAGACAAAGAATAATGACTTAAAGTAAAAGACTTCTGGGTTTGATTACAAGGTTAAGAGTATATATTGTCTTCCAGCAGAGAGCTAACAGAGAGTACATTTCATCTAATACATAGTAAAGCCTTCGGCCTATTCACTAAATGCCCTTTAATGCACAAACTGCGGTCTGTTATTAAACCAAAGCCAGAATAAACAATAAAACCTGGAACCTTCTACCGAATTCTGAATACATTTTTAACAATACATTGACACAAGGCCAACAGGCCCATTCAAATCTTACTACATATGATCATATATGAATCAAAGTTCTAAATATATATCTGTGTATACACACACACACACACACTGATTCAATTATCATTATATTATATTTAGTGTTATATTTTTGTTAATGAATGATGACTGCCTCAGTTTTTTAGATTTCAGTTAATATTTCATAGCAATAATGGCACTGAGGCAAAACGTTAAATTGCCAAATAGCCTAGCACCAATCAGAAATAACACTGGGGTATCAGAGGGCAAATGGCTCATTTTGAATTCCTTCTGCTACAGAACTAAGATGTGATAAGATTTGAGGGTGAGAACGTGCTGCAGTCATCAGCTGAGCCTGAGGGAACTGAGCTACACAACATCCCACGAGAACTGTATCTCTGTTTATTGTGTTTGTTTTGTTCAGTGAGATACAAATTCAATCTAAACACGAGTTTCAGGCAAGAACTGCAACCGTGCCCGACAATATACAAGAATATCTCAGAGGATTAAATAAGTTGGCTACTTTTCATTACTTTTGTAACTTCTGGATGTCTAAGAACAATATTTGAGACATTATGACAAGTACATGACATGTTTTTTCTGAAGCATCTCTTTCCTGAAGCACAAGATATATAAAGTGTACAGCTTTGTTCTGAAACTTGCTGGCTACTTGTTGTGAATCTGTCTTGCCGTCTTTTGTCCATAAAAGCAACAGTCTACAGCTGTAAGCAGAAACACAGCCAAAACAGAACCTCATATGAAAGTCAACAACTTCATCAACACTGCCTCACTCACTCACTCACTCTCTCCCTCCCTCCCTCACTCACTCACTCCCTCCCGAACTCCCTCCCTCACTCACTCACTCCCTCACTTACTCACTCACTCACTCACTCACTCCCTCACACCACATAAACAGTTCAACTGGGACAGTTCAAACAGTTCAAGCAGGTTCTCAGTAGAATACAGTTGATTCCAGACTGACATCAGCATGTTGTTCAGCTAATGCAACCGTGGGTGCTATAAACATTTCAAACAGTATTATTTACATCTGGCAGATGTTTTTACCCAAAGCTTTTTACTGTACATCCATATTTACAGTATGTGTTTGCTCAGTGAGCTCTGTTGTGTGTACTGCACATTTTGGCCAATGTAGTATGTACACAGAAAAATGTGCTTATTGTGCATACTATATACCGCAGAAATAGTATGCTGTTCTGCCATGACATAGCTTTAAGTGGTTGTTATGCAGTTTTGGTGTTCAGTTACTAAACAGAGCAGCACTGACAGGAAATTGTACAGGAAGTGGTAGGTCAGTTTATAATTACGCACCTGTGTTTGTGTGCGTGCTTGAGTGTTTCCATGTTTTTGCACCCTTGACATTTTTGTGTGATGATCTGCAGTGCAAAGGCAAACTGAGTCGAGATTATTAGATTACAACGTAGAGTCGTTTTTAATTACATTAGAGTAGAAACTAAGTGCTTTCTGATCCCAATTAGCAGACTTGCATCACAGATACTGTAAAATGCAAATGATTATGACGGGCAACATAAGCAGTGGAGATAATCATATTGGACATGAGCTGTTTGTCTGAGCGCCGGATGCTAATGGATTCTGATATTGGTATTTCACTATTGTTCGCTCTCAGAACAGGATACAAATATCCACTAGGATCTGAGATAAGCTCGCATGAGGAGATAAGTCAACTCTCTTAATGTTTACAGAAAATGTGGTTTTCGCGCTTGTCACGCTGTGTTAAAATGATTTTGACACATCTGCCCTGCCGTACCTCTCGTGATGCATTCTTGTGATTTACAGTAACAGTAAAAACATTCTGTGAAAATATAACCTGGATATCTTTAATATTGACTAAGGCCATGTCAAAGATTAAAATAATAGTAAAATTACTGATTGAAATCAAACTTTGATGCTTTTAATCTTATCAATAAAGTATAAGACTTTAGTCTGGATTATACAGTGTCATATTTGAGTTCACACTTAGTTAAAAAACTTGACCCAGGATAACTGTCTCTCAAACAAGACTATATTCCAATGCATGTCTTTAAGAGTATCTAAACTATTGTAAAAACCCTGAATTTGATTTATTGTTCCATAGAACACAAGCAAACAATCATTTAAACAGGATACAGGTGTGTGTCTGTGCAATATATGCAGGCTGATATATTGCTTTTTAATACACTGTGTTTATGACACAGTCTGAGGAGATGAGACGTTCAAAGAGATTTTTGCTTTTTAAAGTTACAATACATGGTGCGGTAAAGTTATAATGTCGCACATTTTGCTCTTTGAAGGATGGATGAAGAACAAAAATTTAATGAGAGAGATCAGAGGAGATGAAGGAGATTCCAGAAATAAGACATAAAAGTTATGGCCGTGGCCTAACGATACAACCTCGGTCTGCCTGGAATATTAATTATGTTCCATTTCTTCCTATCATATACCGACCCAGAGAGAACGAGAGAGAGAGAGAGGGGATATTCATATTCAGACTCAAATGCAGT
Source organism: Botia kubotai (assembly GCA_036877585.1). NCBI lineage: Eukaryota > Metazoa > Chordata > Actinopteri > Cypriniformes > Botiidae > Botia > Botia kubotai. Next base: position 10,835 of record JAZGTI010002694.1, on the reverse strand, counting down.
AATCTGAGCTGTTTGTTATAACTGAAGGACAGGACAGAATTGCAAATCCACAGATTGATGTAGCACATTAGAGGGGAGATACGAGAAAAAAAAGAGAGAGAGAGAAAGACAGAGAGAGAGAGAAAGAGGGTATTCTTGCGTAAACCTTTAAACAGTCTGGATCTCTCTTAGCTTTGGTCCCAAACCATCTATATTCAAGGACAAGAACAAGATAGTGTCATAATAATAGTTGTGGCCTACTGGTTAGTGAGTTGGGCTTGTAACCAGAAGGTTGCTGGTTTGATTCCAGCACTGGGGGGTAGCAACTGAAGTGATGGGTTAAATGTAGAGATCACAAATATGTCACATTATTATTATTATTATAATTGTTTTTAATCAGTTTATAAAACTAACTAATATCCCTGATCAAGCGAAGACAATTTGGAGACATCGACAAACGAACGAACCAAAGAATGAATAAATACTGTAGGAAAAGTACTATATAACAAAAAGTCACCTTAAAAACCTGTAGATTAGCAGTATTATTCTGAGAAAGCTTAACCCATCACATTTGTCTCTCGTTATACATATTTAATGTCATGTGTTCTGTATAAATGAACGCTTCTTTACATTCTTCTCTTACACCTGTGATTAGTTTTAGCTGACACAGATTGTTCTCTGTAAACGTCCCATGTGGACAGATTATTCTCCTCATTGTTTTTCATCCTGCTCTGTAACCAAAACCCCAAACTTCATTTGCCAGGCAGTGAAAGGCTCTCCGCTCCCCAGACGACCTCTGATGTCAAACTCCGAGTACAGCAGAACAGGAAGTACAAGAGAGAAACATCGTCTCAGGTCATTTAGGACAAATCAGCCAATACAAAGACAGACACTGCTGTGCATGAAATCAATTTGATTGTACGTGTGGGTGTGTAAAAGTCAAGTGAGTTTGTAGATGTGGGATGTAGTTGAAGTACTTTTACATTGTGAAAGAGATTTTACGTGCATAGCTATTAAAAATGATGAATTAGGGAAAAATAGTTATCAAAATGTAACATTCTCAGAATGTTCTTTAAAAGTTATCAGAAATATTCCTGTGATGTTTCTTATTTTTTACGTTGTATATCGAATATATATAAAAATGTTATTCTTAAATTGAGCATTACAGAAAAATGCTACAGAATTAAATATTGAATTTTAATAAGTAACTAAAGCCCTAATGTTACTACAGCAAAAAAACAGGACGCTCTGAACATTCCTGAAACATTTAAAATAAATGTTTTGAATAAACGTTTTTTACTTATTGAAAATGTTAGGAAACGGGATGTTCTTTTTTGTAAAATAGAATCCAAGCTGTTTTCCTAAAACAGTGTTAATAAACTTAGACATTGTTTTGATTATTTCATCTCAAGTATACAGATGGGTTCACTGACTCTAAAACAGCATTCTGTCTTTGATGTCAGCAGAACGTTCAATTATTCTACATTATGTAGAATTACAATAATTATGCAAGACATACAGCTAAACAAAACCCAGTTTTGCGACGTCTATCCGCATGTGCATGCGTAAAGCAAAAGAATGCCCTACGTCTGCTCTCTGCCTACTAAAGCCCCTCTCCGTGCTGCAGCGGCCGACCCCTGACCCTTTTCGGCACACGATCCGTGCATTCCGCATGCGACAAACGCACAAACTCAAACCGCTGCAGACAACCCCGCGTGCCTGACGTCACACTGTTGATGCAAGTTCACAAAGACCCCCCTTATTCCAAGTTAAATAAATTCAACGCTATGTGGCCAAGAAGCTTCATTCTACAAGAATATGATTCTGAGTGTGTGTGTGTGTGTGTGTAGAATCACAGGTCGTGTGTCTTTGGGCAACATTAGGGGGCAGACGTTCGTGCACCACAATGAAAGACAGCAATTATGCTAATGAGGCAGAGAACTAATGGAGCCATCGCTTCAAATGAAGATGCTAATTAATAGCCACTTTAACGATAGCGCTTCATCACCTCTTGTGTTGCATTCTGGGAAATCTTAATTACACTTCACTACTCAACCTCAAATTGATGAAATTGAAGAATTATTCTGACAGTATTCTTGACGCTGCATCTGTGATGTAAAAAGATTTTTTTAGGTAATTACTTTTTATGCTGTTTTTCTTAAGATGTTGCAGTGAGCTACCAGTATATCTGTTTTTTGTGTGTGTGACAGTTCAGGAATATTATGAGCTCTGTACAAACAGTACAAACTGATGTTTCCATCTGCCCTACTTACAAGTTTTCCATCTGTAAAAACAAACTCACCTGGTTGTTTGTACCATTAAATAGCAAAATGGAATATGTTGTTAGTAAAATGACTGGAATTAATGTACTTGTTTTTGTTTGGCTGGTTACCCTCAGTGACACTTAAGCATCTTTTTGGCATGATGTAAAAAAAAGTGTAATTAAGGTCAATAAGGTCTGTGGTAATTTCAAAACCCTGACCATTTATAATGAAGTCTGTACGCTACAAAATAATTATGTACGAGTGATTATGGTGTTTTAACGGTACATAAACAATAACAGCCTGTTTCATATTAAAACCAATGTCCCACAAGAAGAAGTTTCCAGAAACACGCGATTTGTTCGTGCGCACGAAACACAAATTGCTGTTTGACGCATCGTAACACATTTGATGTTTAATATATGGTCGTCTGGAGCGGGTCTGTTAACCAATGAGATTTCACGGTGGTATTGTTTTTATAAGTGGGCTTGTATAAAAAGATCCAGAGGATTAAAGAACACGTTAACACTAAGTCTTGTTTAATTTCCTTCACTGAGAAGTAAATTCCCTGGCAGCATCCCTCATGTTCCATGTTTTAAAGTCTATAAGAGATCTCATTCATACAACTGCAGCAGGCAGAACAACAGATGCATTGTGGGTAAGCGGTTGTTCTTTCTTTCTACTTGTGGTCTAGCTCTCTTTACTGGATGTCTAGCCTGTGGGGTGTGTGTTGAAAAGATGGATGGACACTATATTATACTTGTTTCACTATATTAGTTGGGACATCTCATTGAGTATATAATATAATTTTCTATCCCCTAAACCAACTCTTAAATCTAACCCTTACACAAAACTATCTAAATCTATTAGTAGATTTAACAGTAGACAGTAGATTTAAACGATCTCTAACAGTAGATTTAAAGCAACATATGGTTTGTGCAAGTATTTTAACTAGAAAAGATCCCCAAAATACTTACCTAACAATAGGTTTTTGACTATGTCACGTTTACTATGCTTGTGGGTACATTTCTAAGTATTTGGGCCTTCACAAGTATAACAAACCTGCACGCGCACACACACACACACACACACACACACACACACACACACACACACTTACACACCAACACACATACACACACACACACACGCACGGGGAGTTCTGTTTGGAATGGTTGAAGGACAGTGCTGAACCTTGACAAGTAAAACATGAATATTAAAAATGGTATTTTGGTAAAATTGTATTTTAAATGGTATTTTTGCTGTTGTTCAGTGTCATGTTTCGGGGGGAGATGAGTAAAAAATGTGCTGACATATGCCGAAAGGCACGTTTGGAACATTTCTTTTGTGTCTGCGTGTCAGAAAAGAGCTGCACCAGGGGAAGGCAGATTGATCTAAGGGCTTTCCAACCCCTTGGTGTCAGTTTTTTCTAGCTATCTTAGAAAGACTCGCTCTTAGCTTTTATATTTGTCGAAGAAGTTGGCTGAGGTGATATAAGTCGAACCTGTTGGTCTTTTGCAAACTTTTTCAGGTAAACACCTTGCACAGACTTGAGGAAAATGACAGCATTTATCAAAGATAAAAGCCGTCCTAACTTTAGCAAATCTGTCAAATGAATCACAGGCTTTGAGCACCGTTAGACAGGAACGTTTCCCTCCATGTGTCTGCCTCTGTCAATATACTGCACTGAAATGAAGACGCTTCTTGTGAAAGCCACCAGGAGTCGAGATATCACACTTTAATTATAGTCTCGAAAAGAATCTGGATGACTAAACCAATTCACCATTTCAGTCGACTGTATTTCCACTCTGCTTCATCTTCAGTTACAAAAACTTTATTAGATAACACCTTCTATATTTTATATGATATATTATATATTTTATTTATTTTAAATATACAATGTGACACAATATACATTGTTATACAAGTTACATTATAATATTCATCTGATCATATTTGTAGTTAGCTCTACATGTTGCATTTTGATAAATACATATTTATGCTATTTTAATATTTTATATAATATATATATTCTATGTAATAATACTGATTTGAAATTTGTAAGCAATAAGCCAAGCCAAACCAGTCTGGTCATGCAGCTAAGCATGTCTGGTTTAAGCTGTTATAAATTTAGTGAGTTAAAAGATTTTTATACCAATGTAAATTATGCATGTATCACTGTAATATCACCTCATGCTCTCGACTGTAAGAGGGACGGATCTAAAAATGAGAGCAGTCCCATTATAGCTAATTAATCTGTTCTGTTGGAAAGTTGCTAGTACCGTATGTTCTGACTGGAAATGCCAAACGATGGCTGCCTAGTTACGGAAATCTGAGAAAGTGCTGCTTTCTAAACAGTGAACAATTGTCTGTTTCTTATTAGATGTGGGCATAACACACAGCAGATAGTCTGTTTTAACTCCGCACAGTCAGTCAAAACACGATTTGAGTCTTTTCGTCTTATGCAGTTTTTCCTGTAGCTTTCTTTCTGCAGCACGACAAGCTGTTGCCATAGAGACCTCCGGGATCAGCACACACACATAGAACTGTTTTGACTAGTGCTGCTCATATGGAATAGTTTAGGCCAATGATTAAATAATATGCAGAGAAAAAACAAAAAACACACTTTTATGTTTAAACGTCTGGTTATTGTGTCAACAAAAGTCCTGTCATAACACTCTGACTCATGTTTGCCTTTCCATTTAGTCTTGAATCGTTCAGCTCCGTCTCTGGAAAAAGTAAATTAAAAAGCATGCGTTTCGCCTCAGTTTTGATGTTACTAGGTCATCACGGTTTTATGAATTTGTTTTGTTATGCGTTGCAGCCTCTCTTTGGGCACTCGGTTTTAATTTAGTTTGTGGTCTGATTCGCCTTATTGCACATGCTATGTCATGGCAAAACACGCCTGACCCCATTTGACTCCTTATTTTTTAGCTCGTACGTACACGTGCAAAGATGTAAACAATCGTACACAATGCTCGCTCTAAAAGCGCCAGTTCAGACACAGCAGGACATTTCTCCAAAGAAAACTCATGAAAGAGAATCAATCATTAGTTCAACTTGTCTGGGAGAAATCTTTGTACTCTTTGTACAAGCCGTGTTACTGGACTTTGAATGGTTTAGTGTATGTAAAAGAAAAGATTGTACAAACGGATACAAAAAATTACTGATGAATCAATTCATAGGTTCAGCGGATTTCAGCATAATAATAATTTACCCCGCAGGTGTCAAAGATTTTCTTTTAATTGATAAGACGTCTTGTAAATCTCTCTAGGTATTTTGACGACCTAAAAATATGTCCGCCTGTCTTTTGAAAAACATCAAAGTGTCTCCTTTCCTTTAAAAGCCATATTCGGTGTCTTTTGATAGCTTTGTCGACGAAACTGCAAACGGAGTTACTGCCTAGCCATGACATTTGATATTTAGCCGCTCTGGCGGTACATAAAACATGAAAATTAAAGTTGAACATGGAACTTCAAAGAGGAAAGATGAACATCAGAACATGAACATGAAGGTATTAACCTTTAATATTCCTTTAGGCTGGAATTTTAACTCGGCTCTGATTCATCCGCTATGTGGAAGTACGAGACGGCATGGTGGCTTCTTAAATTCCACTATCGTAATCACTTTTGTCCACCTTCTTGAGACCAGCTGCGCTACCCTGAGGATAAGAACCTCAATAGCTGGATGAAGATCCGTGACAGGTCATCCGTCAGTAGAGATTGTAGCGAGGTGGAAAGCAGGTCATTCTCTCCTCACCTCTCTTGTTTGGGTCTTGGCAGGAGACGTGAACTTTGAGATTGTTGTAAATGCGTGTGGCCTCTGAAGTTTTGTTGAGGGCTTAGCAGCGCCGTAGAACTTACACAATGTGTGACGTGTAAACAAAACGAACATCTGCACACGTGTGTGCGTGTAAAGAGGCGAAACATTTGTCCATTTCAAAGGAACAGCTTAAGAATACACACGATATCATCATTTACACACCCTCAGGTTAACTTGTTGAATAACTTCAGTCTTTTCTGTGTGGGCAGAATTATGACAAAAGCTTTGGAATGTCGTAGTGGTTCATAAATCATGACATAATGCTTATTTACGTTATAACTATTTTATCTACGGTATGTTCCTGTAACTCAATGGCAATGCCAAGGTCTTGGGTTCGTTTCCATGGGAACGCACGTACTGATAAAATACATGGTTTAAGTTCCTTCCAAATATTTTTGCATTAAAAGCATCTGCCAAGCGTGTAAATGTATTTCTTTAAAACTATGCGGAGAAGCTCACCAGTGGCTTGGTCTCATCTTCATCTTTGTAATAGTAGAGCTGGTCTCCTCGGAGGACGAACCACCGCGTGTGCCAGGTCTTCACAAAGCCTCCTTGCTTCCGGAGCCAACCGGAGCGCAGAACATCCTGTCTGGCCGACCCGCGGCCGTGCTGAGGGCTGCTGCCCGCACTGCCAGCCTGCTCTTCCATGACCAAACCAACAGACCTTCCTAAACAGGAGACAGAATGTATGAAGTCAACAAAAAATGCATTTACATTAATCAGCAAATGCTATTTGGGAGATGAAACGTATATCTTCTAATGCGTAAAAGGAAACAGGAAGTTGAATTGTGGGAAAATGGGCTTTTGTTGGAAAACAACTGTCTCACACACACACACACATTTTAGGTTTCCGTGCATTGTGGGGAACTTTATACTGTACAAACTGTAATAAATTCTATACTCCAACCCTCACAGAAACCTTTTTACAATTGTACATTTTCAAATTAAGGCATTTAGTATGTTTAATAACCAGTTTTCCCCTTGAGGAATGCTTGGGGACATTTGGTCCCCACAATCGCAGAATAACACACACTCACATATAGGAGTAAATGAATATAATTTTATTTATACAATCCTACTTTTGTTCTCTCCACATAGTTGCTGCATTAGTAACTTTTTTAAATTATTACAGTACATCAGCACAAAGTCATACTGTAAAGGTCAAAGCGAGTGAACTGACATACACTTCATGCCATCGTCAGCAATAAAATGCAGAAGTGCTGTATTGTGATAAATATGGTCATGGCTGAAGGGGCTGTATCATACATAATCATTTCCTTTAGCAGTGACTATATTCACAATATAATACGTTATGAGAGGCTGTGTTGTTTATGTAATGTACAGTGTGTGTGTGTGTGTGTATTTATGAATATGCAATAAACTTCATGTTTAACCAGCTTGCCTCACATTCACTTCCTCAATGACCACAAAGATATTTTTATAAAGCTCTTTGTGAGTTCAGGTAGCGGTGGAAATAAACAACAGCTCAGCAGATCTGTGGTCATCAGGGAGGAAATGGTCGACAGTTGACTGAAATTTCTATGAATCTCTCTCTGTCTCTCTCTCTCTCTCTCTCTCTCTCTCTCCTTTGCTCTATCTCTCTCTCGCCCCCTTAAAAGAAAAAAACAGATGGTGTTTAAAATCTGCCTTTTCATGAGACTATAAGAACATTCCCACAATAACATTCTGTTGAAAAGATTCAAAACAACACATACAGCCAAAGGACACAGTGCAGGAACCATTTAAAAAGTAAATACATAGAAGTTACCGTTACTGTTACTACAGCGAGTTATAATAAGTATGTGTGTGTCTGTCCACCATAAGGCCAAACTCTGTCATCTCTAGTATGTCCATTCAAATGGTTTGCTTATCAGACACACAGACAATAAAACACACAGGTGTTTTATGTGAGTCTGTCTTATATTATTTAAAGGGAATGAGAGCCAAGCGTTGCTGCCAGGCTGTTTCAAGCACCTCCAGAATCTTCACGCTTATGTTCATCAAGATATCAATAACATGCCACGGCTGTCAATGCACATTTGCTGCTAGCTGTCTCAGCACATAACATTCACTGTGTGTGTGTGTGTGTGTGTGTGTTAGCGTTCATGGAATGACATTTCCTTTCCGTTCTCTGTTGGTTCTCCCATTCATTCGCACCTGGAGCCTGCCGGCACCGAGACTCACTGCTTAACAAACACATATAACTCAAAAGGTCGGATCGAACTTCTTCACAATTGGTCTTTTTCTTCAACGCAACCCCTTTCTTTCAGAGAACACTGATTTTGCAGGCAAAATCCGTATGTCTTGTGTGTTGCTGAACCAAACACAACCTTGGTTCAATGCTAGTCAGCAGGCTAGTAGAAGGCTACCTCACTAGCATTTTAGGCATCATAGGTACAACCTCGCTACAAAGACTTTCCTAAAAAGATGTTCTTTTGCCCACAATTTAAGACAGTACTGCAATCCCAGAATGCACTGGTGCAAGCCATGAGTAAAAAACGTTGAGGGAAACGTTAGTTAAATGTTGTCAACCTATGTTTCAGATATGTTTGTTTTCTATAGCTTAAACCTGTCTGATGGTTTTATTTGGTTTTGATTGTCCAGAATTCCTTAAAAAATAAAAACGGAGGTTTGGAGGCCAGCTATAAGCAAAAAGACACCTGAGAATGCTGGTTGCTTTTTAGCTCCGAATTTCTGTCAGTATGAACATCCATTTAAAACGTAGCTACCTGTAAACCGAACAGCAAGGCGAGTTTGAAAAAGAGCCAAATAATTTCTCAGTATGAACCCTCACATTTCTAGGCCTAATCTTTATCCCCATTATCATTCACGAGCTGAGTAGATTACTTCAGGATTTACTGTGCGATTCTGAGGTAAACAAGACACCTGTTATGCTCGCATACAGAGGATAAAGGCGATGCTAAAAATGAAAGAGGCAGGGCAGTAATCCTCTTGTTCCTGTCACCTTTAGAGGTCGCGGCTTATTTTTCTCCTTCTTTTGTCTCACAGCAGCCTCATTACCGATTCAGACACGAGCAAAGTCAGAACACGTTGAGCTGCAGACGGGATTCTAAAATACCGCCCCTGCATTTCATTTCCTTCACAGGCTTCGGAAAAGAACACAGACAATGTTTTTCTACGGCTGCCAGCACCGGAGACCCAAAAACTGTTCAAACAGAGACAAGCAGACACTTTCCTCTCCTGGTTCTCCTCGTCTGAGCTTTATTAGCCTTGTGTTTATCCAAAAACTGAGCTTAACGTCAATAAAACATTCAAATCACTTTCAACGAATTTCTGTATTTATGTGTGGAAAAAGATACGCGCAACACGGAAAAATGTAGAATTGCTTAAAATATGACGAATTGGTGTTGTGATCTAAAAAGTAACACGGTATCAGAGGTGGATAACGTTTTTGGAAAAAACAATACCAAGACAAACAACTTTTTCCATTCGTAAAACAAAACACACCCAGAACTGTACACGGTAAGACCACGAATATGTATAAATAATCAGTTTTTTAGTCAGTTGAAACTTTAAACTGTTAATGTGAAGCCATTTTGTTATATTTAGGTTCAGCTGTGGTATATTGCTCTTGCTTTAATCTCAAGTAAGCAATGACACAGCACAGCTTATGGTAATTTGCAGTAATTGTGGGTAATTGTAGAGTCATGTAAAGACGTCATTTTGTACACACTATAAAAACCACGTGCAGTGTTAGTTCTATAGCTGGACTTTAATAGTATCTTAAATTGTCATTGTTTGGTCTAGAAAAGCAATTTCATTGCAAGAAAGCAGCGCTGCCACGCTGTCATGAGCACCGAGGTGACAGTGTGTGTGTGTGTGTGTGTGTGTGTATGTGTGTGCGTGTGTGTGCGTGTATGGGCTCCAATGAGCTCCAGATGTGTTGCTTTAGCATTCTGCGTAACAACTGTCATCTGCTTAACAAGTGCATGACTGCAGAGTGGAGAGACCCTGCCAATCGCTCTGATGTACTGCCATCGCACACACACACACACACACACACACTGGTTTATCTATGTATCTAAATAAGGCCATTCCATAGACTTCCATAGAGCACTCACTCACTCCAGCACACACACACACACATTAGGTTTTTATGCTTTGCAGGGGCTTTCCATAGACAATAACTAAACATACTGTATATTCTATCCTCTAACCAGGCAGTGATGCTTCCTGGAAGTGATGATCCAACTGTGATTTCCATGTTTTGGCAGCTATTGTATGCCATCTAGGCAAGTTCTTTAGAAATTCTCATTCTGTGCTCAATATAAAGTACATACAGCAAACATAATGAGTAGTATGGTAGTATGTGATTTTGAACATATCCATAGAGAGAGAGAGAGAGAGAGAGAGAGAGAGAGAGAGAGAAAGAGAGAGAGAGTTTCTTTTTGTTTTTCTTCTTCTTTCTTACCACAAGGATGGTAAAAAACACACACACACACACACACCTACATTATGGGGAACAGCCAGCGGTTCCCACAAGGAACTAAATGATGCTTATTTGAAAATGTAAAAATGCAAAATGTTTTCTGTGAGGGTTAAGTTTAGGAGCAGGGTGAAGGTTAGTGGATAGAATGTACAGTTGGTACAGTATAGAAACCATCAACGAAAAGCACCCACAAAGCATAGAAACCTACTGCATGCGTGTGTGTGTGTTCATGTCTCATGAAAGGACCCTCTCATGCCAAACCTATAGCTCTGTGATATATTAATGCTGTCTGTGGGTGCAGCAATGTGACGCGTCACACAAGA
>JAZGTI010002693.1:0-34907 GCA_036877585.1 Botia kubotai | reverse complement strand
GTGATGGTGTGCTACGTGATGGTGTGCTACGTGATGGTGTGCTACGTGATGGTGTGCTACGTGATGGTGTGCTACGTGATGGTGTGCTACGTGATTTTTTTATAAGGCGGGTAATTCAGAGTTTTAAACTAACACACCACAAATGCCAAATATAACTGCTTTGGCCACTGAATTCAATGGCCACTGGCCTGAATGAATGAATCACTAAATAAAACTGTATAAAAACAATAATCTGACCCACAAAACATGAACCAAACTCTTAAGAGTAAATAATTCAGCAGGCAGAGTTTTTGTTGCACAAGTTTTGCAAATATATGTGAAAAACAGCTAGATAGTTCATAGTTTAGTCAATTTGTCATACGAGAAATATATATGGCTGGCAAAAAAAAATATGACAACAAAACAACAACAAAAGAACAACAAAAGAACAACAAAAGAACAACAAAAGAACAACAAAAGAACAATAAACCAGGAAAAAAAGCATTATTTGAAATGTAAACATTACCTTTGAATTATCGGGGCCACGAGGTTGTCTGATAATGACCAGGCGAGGGGCGTTGGTATCGTCCAGAGTGATGCTCTTCAAGCGATTAACAAGTCTGTCAGGTCGAGGTGTTGCTACTGGTTTAGGACCCTCACTGGAAAACAACATTCAACTGGTGGTTAAATCAGGCAATTGTAAAGAGCAAAATTCAGTGACAATGTGGAACCACCTTTTGTGTGGAATCTGCTATAACTTAAACAAGTTTTTTAAAAAATCAAACCTAGCCGTCTCACCTCACTCTGCGAACATTGCAGGCACTACATTTGCCCGTGCGTTGGTTCAAGATAACAGAAAATTCCACTTCATCTCCTGCCTGCAGTTCCAACCCATCCTGCACCTCTTTTACATGGAAAAACAGCTTTTTGCTTTCGCCAACTTCATACGTAATGAAACCAAACTGTGGACACAAAAGACAAAGCACAGGAATCGGTCAATTTTGCATCAGCAGAAGCAACACACGCTTGTTTCTTGACTACATATTTGACATCGTGTAACCCCCTTGCTTCGTTAAATTGACAATGGACATGTTGCAATACCTGATCTTTGACGCACTCGACCAGAGCTCTGCGCTGAGGCACGATATTGCAGGCCATCTTTTGTCCTGTTTGGGCTACCGTACACACCTGAAACTTCACCATCTCACCCTTCTGCAGACAGTCTCCTTTATTGGTCATGCCAACGATACCAAATGGGTAACTCTGACCCTTGCTGGAGCCTGGAAAAGACATGCAGACTTGGTAAAAGACTCTGTATGCAAGAATAATGGCAGCAATACTATTCATTTTATTTCCATTTGCCATGTCAGGAATGTGCCTCACTCACCATCTTCTGTGATCTCAATGAGCCCTTGATATTCATTCTGAGAAGGGTCCACACTGCGCAGGGGCCGAACCACCTTCCCCAGGAAGACTGTGTTACTGACATCCTCCACCACTCCATTCACTGCAACAGACACAGTCATATTACTCACATGGACAGTGTTAAAGGGATAGTACACCCAAAAAAGAAAATATTTCCATCAATTACTCGCCCTCATGCCATTCCAAACCTACTTGAAATTTGTCTCCTGCTAAACTTTTTTTTCTTTTTAATGTGGATTAGATCAAAGCCGTTTACAAGTCAATGGGTGTCACTGTTGTTTGGTTACCACCACACTTCAAAATACCTCCTGTGTTCCACAGAAGCGAAAACCTCATACAGGTTTGGAATAACATGAGGGAGTAAAGATGAATTTCATGTCCGTGCGAATTCTCTCTTTGTAACAGCTGATAAGTCACCTTTTCCAGAACGGCAACAGAAGAAAAATGAAACAAAAACATACCAGCAGCAATTCTGGTGACCTTCTCAGCACTGATTTTGTTTCCTTTGCCTTTGGAGAGCGTGTATTCCACTGTATCACCCAGGTCCAGATTATCTACATCCCCACACACCTCACTGCATACACGCAGAACACCACATCATAACTCGTAATACAGAACAACAGAGGAAAACTACAACATTAATTGAAACCATCCATTACCTGTAGTGAAAGAAGATCTCCTGATCATGATTGGCGGTTTCTATGAAGCCGAAGTTATCCTTCAGCGTTGCTATGTACCCCAGAAGCCTCTTGGTGCCAACAGCGCGACTGAGGATCTTGATGGACACGGCGCTTTGCAGTCCTGTGCGTTTCACCTCACTGATGGAGAACTCCACCTAGTGGACATATGGGGTAGACAAGTGGTCAGCAAAAACAGCTGCTGTTTACATGTGTTGCACATGTACAGATTAGAATTTAACCTCTCAAAATAGAATGTAACGCAGTGAGAAACCAGTTTAAAATTACCTTGTCTCCAAGCTGTGGGTAAACACCCCCCTCCAGATCTTTAACATGATATGAAATAGTGAGTTTTACCCCTCCTTCTTCATAGGCAATTAGGCCTTCCTCTGCTTCCTGCTGGACACACACACACACACACACTTTTACAGCAACTCACGTCACATGTAAGATTTACAAGTTACAGATACATTGATTAGCCCTAAATATACACCAACACATTTACATGTGAGTGCTTGAGGTTGGTCTGCTCAACTTCAACACTAAAGCATGTTAACAAGTGTGATTATGTGGGACTTGCAGATATTAGAGGATATCAACAGTAATTCTGCAACTTGGCCATGCAGAACAAAATACCAAAAAGTGACAAAGCATGGAGAAATGCTCGTTTACACCGAGTAAATAAAAGGCAAAAAAGTGCATCATGCCTACATTAACACAGGTGTGCACACTGAGTGGCCGAGTTGGGCTGAGCTGACCTGGTTATGGTTAACACGCATGATTAAATAGCTCTTTAAGCCAAACAGTCATAAACGTACACAAAACTGACCTTTTCAACTTTACCCTTAAGACAATTAAAAGCCACAGGATTAGACATATCTACAGGGAACGTGTTTGATTTGTAGATACTCCAAAGAACTTGGAGAATTCAGCTTGTAGGCAGGTGTGTAGCTATAGCCAATGCAGGCCAATTAAAATCGTTACCAAATAAACAAAAAATTGCAACAGTCTAAACCACACCCTGCCTACTCAAATCCATCTCTTCAATAACATAAGTTAGAGACTCCTGCTCTAAGAGTTGATTTGATTGAACAGTCTACACTGTTGAGGAGAGGCAGCATGCAGGAAACAGCAGCCTACCTTGTCTTTTTTCTAATGAAGAGGAGCGTGACGGTTCAGAAACAAGAGGAAAGATTGGAAAAAACATCAGAAAAGTAGCATTTTGTTTTAGCAAGGCCTCCATTGCCCTGTCACCCAGTCACATGAGGCAGATTAAAAGGGAAGACAGGCAGAAACATACAACCAGTGGTTCCCCCAAAGAAATATTGTCCCTTTTACTATTGGCAAATTTGGATATTTGTCATTTTCATTGAAGTCATAGAAAGTCAAAAGGTAGCACACCTTCTCTTTGCTCTTGCTGGGGCTGGAGTTCTTGTTGGTGCCGGTGGTGGCAAGTATGGCTTCTTTCTCCAAAACCCCCATGAAACGCAGCTCAGACTGTGTGTGGAAGGACACTGTGCCCTTGGGTAGCTTTTTAATGCGCACGGCGTGGTTCCTCTGGGCTGACAGCATGTCCTGATGAGGGCAGGAGGGTGCATTAGAGCTGGATTGTGTAAAAGCATATTTATCTATGTCTGCTATTGGTTGACAGCGTTTGTTGTACGCAGGGCAGTCAACCCGAGTTTTATTTTGTCAAAATCCCTAGAGAAAACAACACTTAAATTTAGGACAGGCAATTTGCACATTTTGATGTGCCAAAGATGACACATGCAATTAAAGGCATCTCACACTCATATTTTAAACCGGTGTGATTTCTTGTGTTTCTTAAAGGCTAAAAGTTATTTTGAAGCATGTTGGTAACCAAACAACACTGGCACCCATTGACTTCCATTGTACGGACACAAAACAACCGAGACATTTCTCAAAATATCTTCTTTTGTGTTCCACAGATACAAAGGTTATAGAGGTTTGAACATGACTTGGAGAGTAAATGATGGGAAATGTTTTGTTTATCCCTTAAAACCTAATTGACAGTCCAAACTATAAAGTACATTAATGGACCTAAATAAAAACCCAGCCTGTTCTGGCTTGAAGTCTCTGAACTCACAGGAACAACAGTGAACTCCACTTCATCAGAAATGTGCAGCTGGCTCTCCTCCAGAACCTCACTGAAATGGAAGAACATTCGAGCATCACGGTCCACGCACTTGATGAAGCCAAATCCATCACGCATGGCAGCGATTACTCCCTACAGAGAGAGAAATGCAACATTAGACCGACACACACACACACACAAGCACTGAAATACGGGGCTAAATCTCTAGTCATACCATTTCGCGGCTCTCCTTGGTGAAATGGAAAGTGTCGGGGAGAATGTCGATGTTTGTTGCCCTCTCCAGTTTGTCGCGACGGTCGGTGGAAATATTGAACTGCACGTGGTCTCCCTCAAGCAGCGTCACTTTGGACTTGGTGTCCTTCTCCCCAAATAGCAGCTCTTTGTCAGTGAAATTAATTCTGGCACTGATTCGACCAGGCAGCGGGTCGTTCTGTGCGAGACAAATACGGTATTCATGCTCAATTCACACAAACTTTCAGGCATCATCACACCTATAAAGGAAATATTATCGTCACAGGAATCTCTGAAGTCAAACGACAAGAGCTTTGAACACAAACCTGATTCTTGGTGGGGGCCTTGGGAATAACCTTGGTGACAGTGCCCTCAAAAGTTTCAATACTGATGTCCTCAAATATAACAGTTCCCTGAGGCAACAGTCTCACATCTGTAGCTACTTCCTTACCCTGGGAGAGACAGAAACAGGCTTTTGAAAACGCAATGCGTCTCATGACTAAATCGAGAAACAAAAATGTCAGCGATCGTCAAAGGCTCCGACACAAACAGGCTTAATTCTCAAATCCGTTCTTGTTGCTAACAAAGGACCCACGGGACATGAATAAACAATGAGGATTATTTGACTGAGAGCCTAAAGAGTGCAGAGATACTTACGTTTCTTTCTTTGATAGTGAATTCCACATCATCTCCAGCCTGAAGAGCCTCCAGATCCCCTTTAAACTCGCTGTAGTGGAAGAAAATCTCCTTCACCACATCTCCACGCTCAATGAATCCAAAGGCCTCCTGTGGGACACAATCGGAGCTTTGAGACAGACATAAACGCGCATCTTTATGACTACATGCACTACTTTACATTAGAGTACAGGCTGACAGACGAGTAGGCCTCACTTTGTGGTCGCCCCAGATGAATCAGGACGGATTAGTCATTATATTACAAACGCAATGTGGTTACATTGGCGCCTCAGAATGTGGCTCCAGACTGACGTAAACAATCGAGTATTCATGATCTAAAACGGGGGTGTCAAACTCAGCTCCTGGAGGGCCAGTGTCCTGCAGAGTTTAGCTCCAACCAGCTCCAGAACACCTGCCTGGAGGTTTTTACCAATCCTGAAGACCTTGATTAGCTGGACGAGATGTGTTTAATTAGGGTTGAAGCTAAACTCCGTAGGACACTGGCCCTCCAGGAACCGAGTTTGACAGCCCTGATCTAAAACAAGGGCTCAGTTCTTATGCTCATAATCTTTGCTTCATAAACAGATCTTGGTAGCACCAGATACCTTGGTAGCACAAACCACTCCCTGGCATCTTGACTGTTTCTTCTTCACCAACACAATGTTGTGGGCGCTAACAGCACCAGTACTGCAAAAAAATAACACCACAAGTCAAACAATGTACCTCTTTACAGTTTACCTCTAACAGACATTATAGATCAACTTACTGCTTGTTAGTCTCCATGTAAAAGCTGACTTTATCTCCGGTATCTAAAGTAAGGTTGCCTTCCACATCATCAGGGGTGTAGGTCAAATAAAACACTTCCTAAGAGATTAAACGCACAATTAAGAAAAAAATCATGACAACCATTATAGCGTAATAGTGCTTTGTTAGTTCAACTAAATATATATATATGCTTCTGTACAAATGTATTTAAATTGGTCACGAGGATGAAACATCATTGGAAAGCCTAACAAAAACACTGACTATGGACTATATAATGATAATGTATAGGTGATTATGTATAACCATAACATGATAATGTATAGGTGATAATGTATAACTATAACATGATAATGTATAGGCTGATGAGTCTCACCCCATTCCTCTCGTAACACACACTGCCTGTGGGCACCTGGCCAGGTGCAGATTTCCCATCCAAGTGAAAAGGGATAGCGGACACTACCTAAAGAGAGGGACCATGCAGACACACAGACAAGGTTAAAGACGGAAATGACACGGAGTCACCTGACTGTGCTACAGTACTACAAGATCCCTGAACACAGATGTTAGACTGGACTAACAGGGTAGACACAAGGCAGGGTAGGCGATTTTTCCAGAAACATTGTTATGCTGGCTGACGGCATCTTTGTATCTTTGGTGGAAGGTGCAGGACCATAAATTGTTTGGCGAATCATTGCATTTGGTCTACTTTCCTTTTGATAGCATTGAATCGCTCTAAACAGAGGGCGCAATCTTATGCTTTCAAAGTTAGGTTTCTATTGGTAGCCTCTCCAAAATGGCCCACCCTACCTTTAACACCATTTCTGATTTTTATAAGGAATTGCATACAAGAAACCAGCCTTAAATTTTTTCTTAAATTTTTGAATTAAACATTAAGAATAAATATTTCCTTTTCTCATTACAGCATAATAAATAAAGGCAAGTCCCCCCGACTCGACAACAAAACACAAAACCATCAAGCTCATTGTGAACCCACAAAAACAAATTATTAGCTTGCATCAGATTCGTTAAAGACCACAGCAAACTGGTTTTGCTGTCATTATTATAAAATGTATTATCCCATTTTAAATAAAGCGTTTTTTGCTTCCAGGTCAGCGTGGATTAAAAATGAGCTTGAAACCCCAACAACGACTGACATTAATGGGACAAAGACGATAAAAACACAAAAGTAAAATGTGTTCCTTAACTGGATGAATATAACCATGCAGCACATTTAAAGGAGAGGCGTGCAAGTCAGGCCCCACCTGCCCAGAGATTCGCTCTTCTGGCAACATTTCTGCCTTGATTTTTACCAGCTTCACCGCGATTGGTTTGCCGGTGCGTCTATCAGACGACACCTCAAACTCCACATCATCTGAAAAGGGGCGGAACAAACAACTACTGCATTGGCATACACATTATAGCATTAAGAATATACTGCAATACACAAAACATCTGTCATTTCTGAGGCCGCGTGTTTCTCTGTTGCCCCTCCTACCTCCGATCTTAAGTTCCTGCAGGTTGCCGTTAAACTGGGAGCAGTGGAAGAAGAGACGAGCCTGTCTCTCAGAGCACTGAATAAAGCCATACGAGGCCAGAAGCTTCTCGACCACACCGGTCTCACGAATGCTCATGCCGGTTCCGTTGGCAAAGCCACTATGGCCGTTATTATGCAGCAGACTCGGATCAAAACTCATCTGTGGAGAAAGTAGTGATATGATTTAAAACTGCATCTATCAAACGCAGTTCTTGCCAGAGACCCAACCGTTCCTCAACAGATGTTAAGAACAAGGGTGGAAATGGTCAAATGAAATGAAATCTGAAATTTTTTTAAATAACTTGGATATTTGCAAAAACGTACTGGATGTTTTTGCAACTATGAAAATACTAAAAGTGGTAAATAAAGCTTCAGACGTTGTAGTTTGGCAGACATCAGAATGGTTCACAGAATATGTTTGGTATGATATGGTCTATTTGAATGAAGTCATTAGATCTGACAGACCTGAAAAATACTAAAGCGCGTCACACAATACAACTTCCAATTTCACATTAAACTCAGAAATATTCATACATTCAAAGGTTACACAAGCATCCGATCAGATATTAGAAATCACACACAAACTCTGCAATGTGATTCTTGGATACAGCGAGACATTTCTATGGGCAAACTGAATTGTAAAGTAAATTGTGAGGGAACAGTCAGCAGGCATGTGATCCTAATCTCACACCTACAGATCATGCGGTTACAGTGTCAGGTGTTCTTTGCCCGCAGGTGTTAGATTGGCACACACAAGCTCAAAGGGACCGGGGCGCACACACTGCCCCATCATGCCCACTTACAGATCGCTGGTACAGGGGTGTTCGCTTTTGCTTTTTGCCCCCTGTTGCACGGGGGGTATGACACGAGACTGAGGCAGAGCGAGGGATTGGCTGGCTTGAGGTGGAGGGGGTGGGGGCAGCAACTGGGGCATCAGAGACCTCCATCTTCAGGTGAGGGTAGTGGGTGGTGGGACACTGAGGGATAAGGGGGTGGGGGTGTTAGATTTCTTTTACAAAAGAGCTCAGATCAGAGCAGACTATACTGGAGCTCAATTCTCTGTGAATCTCACGGCTAGAATGGAAGGTGTCAAAGAGGCCATCACACCTCCAGGATTGCCTACATGGGGTTAGGGAGAAGATAATATGTTCGACAATATGCTCGGTTCCTTTGCTTCGGGTGGGGATAGTTGGGGGGAAAAAGAAAAAAGTAATATTCCAAACAAGGCAAGGCTGTAGCAGCACAAAAGGAACTGCTAAATGAAAAAGTGTTTGTACACAAATGGGAATGCGTTGCTATAATTTACACGTCCCTATATTATGACAGCTGAACTGGTATTGTTAAGTGGACCGATATTATCTTTCCCATGTGATACATTACAATGACATACTACCACACCATTTTACATGCACTGCTTTGTTCCAGAATAATGACAACACATCAGTTACATTGTAACGTTTTCAAAAGACCAATGAATGTTTATAGCTCATTTTACTCTTCAGGAACTGCACACAGTGTGAACACTTCTGATACGAACAGATGTGATCTGAATGTGATTTGTCACTGCGCTCTAGGTGTGAACAGACTTTAATTCTGATTCCCAGCTGGGAGACATGCTCGAGGAAAATCAGAATGATGTGTTAGTTTGATGAAGCCACTAGAAATGGCGTGACTACACGATAACAGCAAATGGTTAAGATGAAACAGACCCGACCAGCCTCGACCACTGGGCCATTGTGTGGCAACTGATACAGGACGTACACACCCATAAATGCTTTAGATTCATTCAGACACAGTTCAGCTGGGAGACAAGTGACCATCTAGCTTACCAGTTCAGATTCCAGCATTATCACTAAAAATAAGAATAAAAACGAAACTTAGACAAAAAACAAGAGAACTAAAATTCTAAGTCAAATCAGTAAATGAAGCATTCAAGCACTTTAGCTTTTAAACATCTATCAGAAACAAGTCACTATACTAGTCCCCCAATGGCAACATCCCTGTTCCTCCCCTGCCTCCTCTCTATGTCTATGGTGAGTGATCGAGGCCAGCCTCTGAGCCTGCTGATCGTGATGATGGAGTAAAGAAATGGCGCAGAGAGGAGCGAGGGGCGGGAGATACGAGGTGGAGTGCAGAGCACTTACGGATCGGCCGTAGGGTGACAGGCTGAGCCCGACAGGTGAGGTGCTGTTCAGGTCAGCACTAACGAACGCTGCAGGTGGCGACGCCGGCAAGGTAAACTCGACAAAACCTTTCCAGGGACTACCCATAATTCTCCCATAAACAGTGGACAAATTTACTACACGTGGGACTGATCGGATTACGCACGTTTTCGGTGTGTCTAGATTTTTCGCAGAGCTTCGCCGCCCTCTCCTTTTCGTTACGCACCAAACAAAACACCTCTGGATTTCTGCAAAGGTGGAGAGAGGAGGAAAGGGGGTGAAAAACTGTGGGAGAGGCAATAAGAACAGCCAGTGAACAAAGCAGCACAATAAGGGCGGTGGGGCTTGTGCTGGGGCGATGATCCTACAGACAACATGCAAGTCTAAAGCGTACTAAATCTTCTCAACAGGGCTTAAACCAGGTATTGACGACCTCTTTCTCTCAAGACACATCTGGAGCATCGCAAAGAGTTCATTGGCTTAAATTGGGTAACTTGTTCATAGCATCATTTCTCAGCAAAATATGAGTCATAGTCAACTATGATAAGAGAGCACTTTAAAAGCCATGAACCACTGGACATTTATGCACTTTTACATTGTAAACAAACACAAGAAGAAGAAGAGGTTGTTTGTGTCATGGCTTACCTTGTTCTGTTGTCCTGGAAGGCTGTAATGATTTGGACCAATCAAATCACTTAAACGATGCCTCAGACTCCGCTTACACACGCACGCACGCACGCGCACACACACACCTGTAAGCGTCGGCTTTCTGGCACACTAATTACAAAAGTTTCACAAAAAAAAGGACAAAAAAAATATCTGAATAAAAGGCAAACACAGGTGTAGGAACACTGCTTTTGGAAAAGTGAGCGGAAACACAAATGTGTGAGGGGAAAAAAAATCAGAGGAAGGGGATTCGGTCTGCTGACAAAAAGAAAAGGTCAAAAATGATAAAAGACTAGCAGACAGCAGCCCTCTCCGCACCCCAGAGGAGGAAGAGGTGCGGGGAGGATGAGGAGGGCTTGGTGCAGCGTTGGGACGTGTGCTTTATCAAAGCTGTTGAGTAGGCACAAACTTCTTGTCTCAGATCAGGTCTCGCCTTCGCCGTTGACGTTGATGGTTAGATGCGGCCTGGTTCTGTTTCTTAAATCTTTGGTTTGCTCGTTTGGTCGTTTCGTGTTGCTTTAGGTTTCCTCTTTGCAGCAGTGCAGTTCTTCGTCTCGTCGTCAAAGTTGTTGTACCGTTGGGTCGTTTTGGGGATGTTTTCGTTAATTTTGTGTGACGTTTCTTCTGACCGATCGATGATCTGAACTTGAAGTAGGTTTCAGATGGTACAAAAATCAAATCTGGTTCACTTCATACTGTTTGGGGTAGAAAACGCAAACACACACGCATCAGACCACAGATCACTTCCATAAATACACATCTAGTCTTAAGTAGGGGTGGATGGGAAGATGTGCATATTAAGTATTGCAATATTTTGGGGATATCCATGGGATAATGTACTCTCCTTAATGTAGGTTAAAACTCAATGTTATTCTCCTGTTGATACACGTGCCTAAAAATAACGCTTCGTCAGTACTGGCAGCTGACTGAACATACACAAGCGTGAGGATCAACAAGTCTCGGCGAGAACCAGCAGTAATGTATTTATGGAATACATTATATTCAAGCAGTCAACAACTGGAGATATCCAGCATGCCAACCATTCAGTTCTCCCTGCTCTATTACACATGATCTTACACAAGGATTTAAGGGCTTGCTATATAGGCCAGTTCATTACTTGGTGTAATAGATGAAATACAGGAGTGAGAGAGGGCAGGGAACATGTTATCTAGCTGGGGAAGGAGTCAAATTTTGCTCATGATTTTAAACCAGAAATGCAATGCGAAATAAACAATTATACACAGACTGTGTTACCTTATATTTGTGACTATTTTTATTTTACAAACTATTTTTTAAACTGTGAAGCATTATGAACGTTCATTATTGGTTTTAAAGAATTACAGATACAGCTAGGGAGTACATCAGAATAATAAAAAATAAACTTAAAATAAAAAATAATTTATAAGTAAATAAAAAAAATCTCATCTACTTGGTTTATTGGAACGATGCGCGTGCCCCATATCGGTGCGTAAATATAGAAATCAAAAACGTATAGCGAAATCTGAGCAGTTTATTTTAGCTTACGTGGGGGTAAAACGCTTGTTAAAACCACTTTTTGCAATACAGAAAAAGAGGAAAAGAAACGAAGTGACGCAACAGCTCTTGAGCAACAGCTGGCAGTGAATCCATCTGGAGTTCATCCAGAGGCAATGTCATTTCTGAGAAGACCGCTCTAATACATAGTACTCTGGACCATACCAGTTAAATTGTGTTAACTTTTACCAACAGTGTGGATTAATGTTAATTCTTACCAAACATCATGTCAAAAACTGAAATCGCGTGTTTCAAATCCAAACGAGCATTTGACCGTCTCGTCTGAGTTATAAACTAATGAAAGCAAGTCACGTGAATTAACTTCGGTTTATGATTTGACAGAGAGCGATTTAAATACTCTGAAAGTCCTTTACTGTATTTAATAGTCTAGTGAGTGTGTGTCGGTGAAACTAGACAGATTCTGATGCAGTCGGGCTTAAAATAATCACTGAGCCCGACAACAAAAGACACACGGTGGCTGGCGGGTCACACTGGGCCGCTGGAGCCCCGAGTGCGACTCACGTTGGTTCATTTCTAAATAAGCGATTCGCCTCAAACAATCACCAGGACGGGACGCTGAAACTCATATAAATAAGGGTTTGGTGGTTTATATTTAGTACGCATCATAAATCCAGTAACTGTACCTAAAGCACACTGGCTAACACGCTACCCGCTACAGCGCACGCAGAGGAAACGCTGTCCCCACCCTAGACCGTTTAACGGTTTAAAGCACACAGAAGTTTTCTAAACACGAACCTCAACATCAATATATCAAAACTTCGTACGCCCGGTTAGCAACGTGAAACTCGTGTAACATCGATAAATTGAGAGGAAAAACTCACCCCAACAGCTTTCAGCACTGTCACCAGCGCCGCCATAAGCAGCACGGCACATTACGTAGTGAGGAGCTGGACGAATTGTCGCGATATTTCACGGTACAGACGGAGCTGTGGGGTACGCGTAACTGGGTTAGAGGTCACGTTTGGGATGCTGTCAGAGATTTTATTTGTTGGTTTTAACTGTAATGTAACTGATACAAAAGCCACACATTTTTGGAGCATGTACTTTGGTACTACACGGAATTGTGATGTGGTGTTAAGTAACACTTAACACCACATCACATTTTGTAGGGGCTGCTTTATTATACGCTACATGATAAAGTAAAAATTATACGCTACATGATCAAGGACAAGGTGACCCGGATTAGAGTACTTTAATTCAGGTTGATTCAGGAACTATCACCGCAGTTCATGGAATGACCTTATCCAAACAGGCAAAACACCAGAACAGCTTAACGCTTTAAAAGCGCAAGGCATAAGACATGGAAAGTAGGCATGATGACAAATTTTATTTGAAAATAATAAATAGTATTGTCAGACATAATCTACACATTTTGAGTGTGTATGAAAAAAATATGAGTGTTTACAGGCTCATAACATGAAATTACATAAAGTCACACTAAATCCGTCTACTAGTTCCTAAATCTAAAGCTGAACAAAGAGGACAACAAACAAAAAGAAATATACATAGCACTTGACGTATACACGTGTGACATACATTAGTGTACTTTGCACATGAATATAGCACATGGATATCTTTTTGCTTAATCCAAAATGGTTCCTACGATAAATAAAAATATAAAGAAGATTATGACATACATTATGACAATATAATTCCCGTAACATGATTTATAACAAGGCACTTTATCTTCTCCAGGTGAAGGACAGAAGGGTGAACGTAGTAAATCTGGCTGTTACACTAACAACTGCAGTCCATGGTATCTTAGCAGCTAAAAGCACCCACATCTTCCAAGTTCAATGACAGTGGTCCTCTGATTGGTCAAGACTATAGCGTGCTCTTCAAATGAGCCAATAAAACACAAAACAGCCAAACATCACCCAATGGCTGGCCCAGTTTAGCTCCGACCATTTCTGGATGGTGTGACTGGCCATGTAACCCTAAATAGAGAAAAAAAACTTGTGATACAGCAACTCAAAGTAACCGAGTTAAATCATTTTTTTAGCAATGAACTTTTTCCTAATTAGCTTTAAGGCCCAAACCAATATAAAATATAAGATGTAAGTTCAGCACCTTTAGACAAAATAAAACAATAAACGTTGGTATATGACAAAAGAAAGTTCAGGAATATTCTCATCACCTCCTCAGCATTCATGTCGTCCATTTCGGAGTCAAATAGTGAGCCCAGGTACGTCAGGTGGAATATTGACAGAGCACTGAAGAGCAGGTTAACACCATACACCCACAGAGTCTACAGCGAGAAAAATAAAGAGGCACCCAGTACATATCACTCCATAACAAAATTAAAAGGGTACGTTTGTGAATTAGAGGTCTCGTACTTGTCTAAAACAACATTATGCCATCTATCAGAAATGAAATTCAGCTCATACTGTTATTCAGTATTAAAAACTACAGATCACCTTCTTGTTTTGGTGATGGCAGTCGCTGGGACAGCGCTTGGACAGTATACAGGCACTGAAAATAGCCGCCAACCGCTTTCTCAAAACTGGAAGAGAGAAAGACGGTTCTGTCAATATTCAGTCAGTCGTTGGACAGACTAGTAAGGTGACAATTGGCAATTCCTTCACACAGACGTTTGAATTCAATAACCATGAAAGGGACTGTAAAGCATAAATAAAGGCGTAAACAAAGAAGAAAAATGGGATTATTGAATTATTGAATCTGATATTTCTGGATACCTGCGTGAATGTAAAACATAGTTTACCATGTTCAACATAAGTGATGAAACCCAATGACAACAGCACTGCCCCCAGATGGAAGCTGAGACCCTGTCAAACACCACAGTATGTGGTTAGAATCCGCCGTTTTAATAAAAATAAAACAAACATATATCAAATAAATACCAAATAATAAAAAGAATAAACTCCAATGTCCTATATTAACCAGCAGAGGTCTCCACCCAACTACAATTGTGTAGAAAAATGATTACAGCTCTCAGATTTACATTTTGTTGCATTATGATTTAATATCAGAAAATCGCATTATGATAAACAATTACATCTTCCTTAAAGTCAAACTAGTGATGTTGTGTAGAAATCCTACACCAGTTATCTTTATTGCACACCATGTTTCCACCTTACAGGCGGCACAACTATAGTTACACAGACCAAGATAGGCAGCTGTAATCAAATTATCTATCATCACCACCTGTACACAGCAGTTTATATCTGGGTCATGGTGTTCAGAGATAAGAAACCATCTTTATCCAAGCTGTCATGTAAGAGGGAAACAGGTTTCTGGTTTAGCTGTTTTTTTTACCCTTACGCAACTAAAATCTGTTTAAACAGATGGAACTTGATTCTGTTCCAATTCTTTTTCCCTTCAATAAAACTTTAATAACTAGATATATAAAAATCATACTTACATGTAACAATGCACTGGCTGTGTAGGTCACCAAGATGGCAGGAAATGTGCCAAGCTTGAGTGCGCTTTTAAACACATCTGTGTTCGAAAAATGTACAGAAGCATTTTTATGACTACGTAACAAACACGCATACAGGAAACATCAACATGAATAAAGACACATACATGCATTCAGCCACTTAGACATGGGTAAGTTCCAAGAAGTAACAACTTCGACCATGGACCTCGGCATTTCCACATTCATGGGTTTAGCTACTGTAATATCCCTTTGAAATGACAAAATGTCAATATCAATAACTCTGTTTCTGTTCAAGGAAGGTGAGAGGGAAAAGCATGAGTACATATGACCGACCATCTGAGGTTGTCTTTCTGCTCAGAGAATCCAGCTCCGGCCATCACAGTGGTCGTTTCACTCAAATAGCTGACAAAATAATTACTGAAGTGGAAGGACACTGCGTTTTCATAAGCATGAAGCCACCTGAGGGCCAATAAAATCATCTTAGAAAATGAAAGAAAAATTCAGTCTAGCCATTTTGAAATCACACAAAAACAGCCAGGGGGAGGTGTGAATGCAGCTCACCTACGAGGAAGTCCATCTCCATAAATGGGAATGAAGTATGGAAAGAGATATGGAGCAATACAGTTGGAAATAACCAGGCAAATTTGGCTCTTCAAAAAGCTCAATGCAATCTTTCCAAACCAGGCAACGTTCTGCAGAAAAGAAATTCAATAAGAAGTTCTTTGCTAATAGAAAACGTGTCCGACACAAATAAAGCTTATCTTCTCTTCATCGAATAAAACAGTTATTTTTCCATTTGACATTAAGCATGAAAAAAAATCACATTTAATTTATTTTAATGTCAACTTCTGTGTGTGTGGGTTTGAAGACCATAGCAGGAGATTTCAACCCCTGGGGGTTTACAAATGGGGTCAGTGGACTGACATTTAAAACAACAGAATGTCACATTTATTACATTTTCATGTTTCTATACATTCTATAAATTCTATATTGTTAAAAGCAGTCGGTTTGTTCTTAAGCTTAACTCGAAACGTATGGTCGAACACAACATCTTTGGATGATTTGGTTGCTTTGTATTTCATAAAATTTTCAAACAAATGTAAAATTTTCTGTCATAAAATACATTTTATGTCTATGTCTATATATATATATATATATATCATTGAACATTACATGACAAAATCATTCAAGATGACAAATTATAATGTTACTTACCATTTTGCGCCCATCAATTGCATTCAAATAACTGCCGAAACTGATCCATGGTCCAAAGATGACGGTTCCCACAAAGCAGAGGTATCCCATGAACTCCAGCGGGGAGGGAAAAGAGGACACAGCTCCTCGATCGAGGTCAAAGGCCAGAGAGATGGCCTTCATGGCCACCACCATTTGAGAGCCTGAACACATTCAACACAGGCAGTGAGAGATGCACATGTAAATGAGGCCTTGAGGGAAACTCAGAACAAGTCAAACGTACAGAAAAATAATACAACAAACAAAACACAAACACTGGTTTACCTCTCATCTTATGCCAGGTGGCTGCATCTATCATGTGTAACTCGCTACAATGAAATTAATAAAAATGTAAGGTTATTACACACAGTAATGTTTTATAAATCATACATGTTTTTGCAGATTAACTGATAACACACAACACCTAGGTCTTGAACTTGCAACACCAAGGTCATGGGTTTGACTCCTAGTGGACACTGATCAAATGTATTCCACAAATGTATTGTTACTTTACATTAAATGTATTGCACACTAGGGTAGAGCATTGCTCTAGCAACGTAAAGGTTGTGGGTTCGATTCCCAGGGAGCACATGCACTGACAAAAATTTATAACTTGAATGAACTGTAAGTCGCTTCGGATAAAAGCATCTGCCAAATGCATAAATGTATTTTGGTTTTGTACATTGAGTAGATCTTATCATTCAGTAGATGTTATCTGAGTGGTTGTTTAATGACAGGCAGTGGAGGACAGACCCCATCAGCATATAAATGAGGATGACGAGAGAGAGGAAGACCCCTTTTCTGCTGGAGTTTATGCTGAGGAGCAGGATGAGGTAGCACAGAAGGCTCAGGATGATCACCCACATCATGTGAAACTCAAAGAACACATACAGCACGTACAGGCCACCTGCCAGCACACTAGCATGCTTCACGTGTGATGAGACACCTGCGAAAGAGAGATACAGCATTAGACTGCCTCATTAAGACTCAACAGATGGTTTGATTCAGAAATGAGTTCAAACAACAAATTGCACATACTTAAAAGCAATGTATGGTATAATGTAATGTAAGTCGCTTTGGATAAAAGCGTCTGCCAAATGCGTAAATGTAAATGAGTCATGAGGTCGGTTAAGTGGATACATTTTATCTTCTATTTAGCACAAAAAATGTATGTGATAGCCGAATGTGGAAAAGATACTGGAACATTTATGTTATCAAGAAACATAACAGTTCAAAACTCATATACCAAAACAATTGGGTTTTCTAACAGCACAAAGGAGAGATACTAGTATTTTTTGTGGGGGAAACCTTTTAAAACTCAAGGGGCTGTGGTGAAGACCCTGACTGTGTAAAGAGTGCTCCTGTCTTTGGGGGGCTGCTGGGCCAGGGTGACAGATGTTTTAAGGTCTAAAGTTGTGCCCCGGGTGAGCATGATGGACTCACCTAGTCTACAGATGACCCGACACAGCAGACATACCAGCAGGAGCTGCCAAACTTGCTCGACACCCTGCTGGGCAGTGGGCAGCACGCAGCCCTCCGCTAGAGCCTGCAGGAACTCCTGCCTTCCAAAGGAATCCATTGCAATGTCCTCTGAATGCTGAACACACAGACAGGGTCTGGAGAGGTGAGACAGAGTATTACCTTCTTGTATGATTATTGGATAGATTTACCTCAGATCTCAACAGTAAGGATGGCCCAGGGCCAATGTGAGGACATGCCATCCAGAAAAAAGTTTGCTCTTCAGTGTTGATATTTGTGTTGCTCGTGCTTTTTAAATGTCACTAAGGTGACGTTATCTACCTAGAAGAGCTAGGTTGAGGTTAGAGAAAATGTCGGCAGGGTAAGCAGACAAAAATCCTTACCGTTGAGTCCTGTATCTATCCTACACGGAATAAAAAAAAACTCTGAACTGAGACAAACAGGGACAAATTATTCAGATATGATCATATGTTGCAATCAGTGCTTATATAATGATCCTAAACTAGGCTCACATAATGAAGCTGTATATGCATTAGTCTGTCTATGAAACAACCTCGAGAAGGCGCAATTGATTTTAAGTTGTATCGAATACATTTGGCGCTTTGCTACAATTCCTGTTTGCACGGGAAGTTAATACGATGCACACAAAACAAAAATGAATTCATATGTGTCACGAACAATGTGCAACCACGTTCAAATTGTTGATTTAACCCATTACTAGAATACATAGGCAGAGCTCATTGCCGCTCTTCCAGGCGGTTCTTACCGATCTTCTGGAGTACAGTTCGTATCCTGCGCTACAACGTTACACCCGGAAGTGCTATGAGGATTTTCCAGTTAAAATCTCGCCCAGATGTCCTTTCCATTCCTTTACCACCGAGGTAAACATCTGTACGATTTACTGGAGAAGCGCAGCCGCTTGGATGAACGTGCCGGAGTTCAACCAAACTTGATTCCAGCGCGCCGTGATCACTTCCTCTGCGCAGCCGGCGGAGGTGCTGAAACGCTTTTGTGATACAGAAGGCTTTGGTATTAAATGTGAACGCACTGGATTATGAATGTTAATATCCTTCTTTATTTATTATACATCCATTCAAAAGCATTTTCCATAATTGATATATTGTTCACATTTATCTATAAAGCCATAGTACATTTTAAACATAGATATGTAGCGTAGCTTCTTTTCTTTCAAAATAAATACTACATAAATCATATAATGAATATAACGATTTTAATAACAACATGTGTTTTGAATCACCCACCATGTTATTGTTTTGAACATGCATGAGTGTCAAATTATTTACATACAATTAAATGAGCTGTAATGCTATTTTGCTGTGGTGTGTTTCCTGCTATGGTGGATTTAAAGATGTATTGTAAGTCTCACAGAGCTACAAGTAAGGCACAGGAATACTGTGACACTTGTTTCCATGGTAATTGTTCATATGACACTGGACAAGCTCAGGCTATATTTAGTTCCACGCAAGACTGCAGTCTCTCATTTCCTGGAATCCTTTCTTCTGTGGATATTATTGTCAATGAAAATCATATGAATGTAAATATCATGATTATTTTTAATGTAGAGAAAACGTCAGCTAGGTGGCTAATACAGTTCAATTCGAGATAATACAATTTTGTTTATGAAGTCAAATATTTGTGTAATAAAGAAATTTAGATGTTGACTGTGGTAAAATGTACATGAATTGTGCAACATATAATGATTTTTATGCCATAATCAATTATGCCAAAATTAACCTTTCACAGCCTTTCAAAGTGTCTGTTTTAGAATTCTGGGCTAAAGCAAGCAATACTTAAACATCAATTTCTTATACTGGCAGTGAAGAACCGATGTTATTTAGTTTAACTGTCAATAAAGCAAGACTTCGGAAATGCTTTTCTAATTGCCCATCACAATAAAAAGCAGAACCAACAGCTTCCAGCTAAACGACGGTACCGTAGTTGCATCAACATTCCGCTAGGTGTCCCTGTTGCACACATAGCGGTAAAGCCAAAGCTAAATTTCTGCCTGCCTGGACCAACGCTTTCCTTCCAGCCTCTATACACATGGGAATTCGAGCTAAGGTTCGTTCTCAGCAGCCAAACCTACGCAGACCCGCTTTTCCCTTCCCCCCAATGACCCATATGAGACAGGTAAAGGACTTGATGAATTAGACCCTGTATCACAGCTTCACTCCACTCAAGCTCCGCCCTGCACCTCCGCATTCTGAAACATGTGCATAGACCTTCACCCATGTGAGTGACACACATCAGCTGAGCAGGGGAAATATTAATTACAATCAGGCCTGCTTGTCAACCAGTGAGATGTGTTTGCCTCATACAGATGTAAGATACGGAATGTACTGGGAATGCTGGGTAATTAAATGAACCGCAGTGTTGCCCCTGGAGACAGAATGTAGCTTGAAGGCCTGAGGGTAGTGGACTGAGTTTCGCTTATTACATCTGCCCTCCGGAGAGAAAAGAGGTGCCCTTATTTATGGGCAGTTTGGCCCCATAATAGAGGAGAGCTGGAATTGATCATCTCTGTCTGGGTCAAAAGGTCTCTGTTGATTTGAGATGTGACACACAATTGGACCTGATTTGCTTAGAGACGTCCCACTAACTTGAAATTCGTAACAAGTACCAATAACGAAAATTTTCACATCATAAATCATGAATTTTAAGAATTGTCGCATCCAATTCAGTATTTTCTCCATAGAATTACCTGATAGTTGTATGTAAACGGGCACAGGATCTTCCTCAGGGAAGTGAAACAACTTACCAATCAATCTGTTCCTCAAGAACAAGCGCTTGAGTCACAATACCTCAATTACCCATTCGCTTCACCATGTTCTCCTCCCCCAATCTTCTCCATCCTCCCCCAATCTATTCTCCATCTTGTCCACTTCACGTACCTCCAGGCTTCCCTCTCTCATTCGCTCTAAATGTGTCCCATCCCCCAAAAGCGCTGAGAGAAACAGATCTTTCGCATTTGTACATCGTATTATAATACACTCTGTGTGGTATTGCTTCAGTTAGAAGTTTGCCGGTCAGTATCTACAAATGTCACGTTTAAGATCACATCTGAATGGTGAATGACTCTCCATATGGAATAATAACCTGTAACCTGTGATGTCTCTGTTGCAGCCTGTGACACGGTAAAGATCCTCTTCATCGACCGACCTCTTCCTCAGACATAAATCTTAAAGAAGACTGCAGGGTCTTGAGTTATGTCTGAGCTTCAGGATATTTGTGCTGTGGGTTTCTTTCACAAGGTTTGAGAGCGATTCGAAAGCGAGGAATAGTTGCACAAATACAATGTTTTGATTCATTGCAAGCATATTTATATCAATATCAACCGATGTCCGAGGCCTAAACATTTTTTGAATCAATAGCATCTTGCAGTTTCTCAAAGATTTTGGGATAAGGGCTCTCTAATTAGAAATGCGGTTAAGCCGTACAACTATAAATAGAATGTGAAATCCAATGTACTTCAATTTTAGCTTCGCTTGTTAAATTCAGTGCAACTTAAATTGATGAATCTTCGCATCTTAACTGGAAAGCGGTCGCACGAGATGTGTCCTCGGGCTATTTTCCGGAAAATCTCCTCCCCCTTTCGCTTTTCCCGAACATTGCTGTGGAATTTTCTTCTCAACAGGACTCTGTGTTTTCTCATTGCTGGAAGCAAAATGAATTCGTGCGAGTTATAAACGAGTTGATGAATTTTTGTCAGCAACATTTGACTGAGGATCAGGGAAATTTCTGGAGTCTGTCATTTGCCATGGCACGTCGCATCCATGAAACAAGACATGCGGCCATAAAAGATCTTGCGTGGTGAACGCTCGTTACCGTTTAACCGAAACGTACTTTCATTACTTGAAGTCAGACATTTTTATTGAATTATTTATTATAGCATTTCATTATTCATAAAAAAGAGGTACAATGGGTATTTTTAAAGGCCACGCACATTAAAGAATAACTCACCTGCTGTAGCGGTGAACTTGTGTCTGGAACATCTTTTCTCTAGTTAATTAGACAGGCACCTTCTCATTCCTTAGGCTCTGGGGCAGTAATCCATAACCTCATAGTCTTCTCTGAAGAGTGCAATTTCTCCACAGCTTCTGCAGATCCCAGCAACACTGACCTCTTATCAGTGTCTCTCAGACTTCAATAACTACCACCATCTCTGTATTATTCTCGCTCGTCCTCGTTCTCTTGCTCTTCTGAGAGCACTATGCTGGTAGAACAGTTCTTTGGCTTCTATAATTGCTTGTCAAATCTCTTACTATCTTGCGTCCAGTAACATGTTATTTATGGACGGTCCCTACAGTTGTATGCAACTCTCTGTCAACATCTCCCTCTCTTCTTCTTTCCTTCTGCTTGCTTTGATTTGAGGGTGGGATGCTAAGGCTTTTAGGCTGTGAGATGATGCAATGTTTCCAGATGGCTCAGGTATAATTGTGCAGTGAGCGGTTTTGAGGAGACTTCCAGAGAGGTTTGGAAGACAGCAAACGGACTTCGTCTCTTCTGGAACCGAACGAATCCCAAATCAAAAGCAACACGTTGCCATGTCCTCCTTTTAACAGTTTACAGCAGGCGACTCTCTTGAGGTTTCACGGAGCCCGGCGTGTTTTATTCATGATGTGGAGATCGAAAAAGCAAAGGCAACCGCCAAAACACCGGAAGGTCAGTGTGAGGCCAACCAACA
The DNA here is from genome assembly GCA_036877585.1 of Botia kubotai. Classification (NCBI taxonomy): domain Eukaryota; kingdom Metazoa; phylum Chordata; class Actinopteri; order Cypriniformes; family Botiidae; genus Botia; species Botia kubotai. The sequence continues at coordinate 12,306 of JAZGTI010002693.1, read as the reverse complement.
AACCAAAAAAGTTACAGATTCAGAGAGAATGTAAAAGAATCAGTAACAGATATGAAACCTGTCTCTCTCTCTTTCTCTCCCCCGAGGGTATAAATAAGTAATGAGCATATTGTTAAAATTCATGTTGCACTTCCATTCCCTTCAGTCACTCTGTGTCTCTCACTCTGTATTTCTCTCTCTCTCCCTTTATGCAGCATAATGCATGTTAATGCAGAAAGAGCTGTGAGATCAGTCTATTACATGTTGTTCGAGGTGCAAAAAGAACTCACACCAAGTCATCACAGACCATGTGATTGTGCCTGCTGTCAGACCACAGCATGCATACACAATGGCCAGCCTTCCACTGTATGTGCATCTCCCCTCCTCCTACCTTCCTTTCAATATTCAGATATTTCATGTCCTTCACAAGCAGCCTAATAAAATCATATTCCATTGCATGAAAATGGAAATATATTAGATATTGAGTTTTGAATGGCTTTAGACTAACCTCAATTTCTTTGCCTCCCCTCGGCGCATGCCGCATTTATGCTCATCTTTCTGTACCAAATACAATTGTTTTGTATTAAATTTGGCTTTATGATATCAAATCGAATGTTTAAGAAATATATAATGCATACGGCTGTGACAATAAACGTTACTTGAAAAAATGTGAATGGCATCTGACATATATTGGCAATGGACTGTAAGGAAAAGGATTTTCTGAATATTTTTAAATTCAGGAATATGACAGGCTGAGCTCTGCATGTGCTGTGAGATTCAGTTCCATGTGGTGTTCATGTAAGCTGTGTTTTGTCAGTCAACTGCATGTTGTTGTGTAAGGTCAAAGGGCATCTGAACATGCAGTGGAGTGTATTAAAATCAATCTAGTTGTCAGATTCACCCTTCAGTCTTCTGAGTCCGAAAGGTTAATCACAGCCTGTCAAGTTGATCTTTAAGACATAGCAGCATAGTCTTAGTGTGTGTGGAAGAGTGTGTGAGTGAGAGAAATAGAGAGAGAAAGAGAGAGACATATTGACATATACAGGTACATATTATGCATAGTGTTCCTGTAGCTCAATGGGTAGAGCATTGTGTTAGCAGCGCAAAGGTTGTGGGTTTGACTCCCAGGGAACACACATACTGATCAAATTATAACTTAAATGCACTGTAAGTCGTTTGGATAAAAGTGTCTGTCAAATGCTTTTGTCTGTCATGCTATTTCGGAGAGGATAGCAATAGCAATAGCTAGCTCTGAAAACATAATGTCCTGCCCTCCCCTCACAGCGCTCACCAAATCCACACGTCCTCCAAACCAATACATAGTTTGACAGGCAAGTCAGACAGGCAGTGAGGCGTCCTATCGTTGTATTTGTACCGAATGCAATGATTGGATGAACATTTTGTGGTTCTGCATCTTCCATAGAAGATATGTAAATACTGTACATTTAGACCACTTAGTGATTACTTAGTGTTTGCAATCAGGATGTGATACCAGCATAACAAAAAATGTGTCTTGAAAAACTGCCTGTCCTTCCTTTAATGAACTTTATATTTATAAACCAGAGCCTGCGTTATCAATAATAATGAAAACAGAGAGAAAAGGATATGGGACACATGACAGGCTGTGATAATGAGGCTAAAGGGAACAGTGCGCGTGAAGGGTTCTGTTTTTATATTGATTTAGTGTGGTAATCCTTGTTCTCTAAATAAATGTGTACCAGGAAAAATCAAATAACCTCTCTTAAATGTCAGCGTGCGCTTTGCATGGCCACCCATAATGCCATGGTGCAGCGAGAAGGCAGAGGGACAGAGTGAGATAACAGGTTATCAGCAATACACAGAGGGACACTATCACACCTAATAACCTGCCACATCAACGGCTTACCCACAAACACACAGCTACAAGTCAATAATAAAGTGCTATCAGACTCTGGACGATAGTAGTTCCAGTCCTGGGTGTTGATTGGTCAATACAACATTCCAGCTGTGCTAAAGTTAGGGCTGCCAAAATGAACACATTAATTGCGGTAAATATTATTCTTTCGTTTAATGTGTTCAAAATAATTAACGCAGCATTTTAACTTCAAATGTCAAATGTCAAAGTCAAATATTTTAACTTAGTAATTTTATTACTTATTTGCTACAAAAATTAATACACTCAATAAACTCTGGGAAATAAACTGACAGCTCTCATTCAAACAGAAAGCTAAAACATACGTTTTTATGATTTGTGTTGATTTTTATATTATTTCTGTAACTGTTAATAAAGAAATAAAAATGGATAACTTTAGGCCTATTAAAAGTTAAAAATGAGACTTTCAACTATATTGAATTGTTAAATGGGTATAATTACTCAGTTTATCCTTAGAAATTAAAATGCTCTTTATTCATAGTACGTAGTGAAAAGATGCCATTAACCAAATATTTAAACTATAGTCTTTGTTGTTCATACATTAAATTAGAGATGCACAAATATAGGCATTACAATTTTCTATCCTCATACATTCTCCTTAGAAATAAAATGAGATCATTGTTGATGAGCCGTAGAAATAAAGAAGATAATTGTTAGGAAGAATCTGATAAGAAATGTTTGTGCTAATAATGAATAATGATTTTTGATTAACTTCAGAACGTAAACACTGGTATTAGTCATATTCATGTTTATACACAATATAGCACAGCCACTTGTACTATAATGCTGAAATGTGCCAGCAGTGTGGCTAGGAAACAAAGGCAATAAGACAGAGGCATGCTTCTCACAGCCTCTTTTAACTGGTCATAAATTCTGTCCGTGCGCTTATAGACATGGGCTGACAACATCTCTGGTTCCCTACTCAACAGGCAACAAAAATGTACAATGCAGAGCTGCTCCTAGCACAGGTGAGAGAGAGAGAGAGAGAGAGAGAGAGAAAGAGAGAGAGAGGCAATGAAGGGCTAGGAAACTATATATATGGCAGTAGGAAAAGAAGGTGGGAGGGTAAAGCTATCACCTATAAGTAAAAGTGAGTGGCTGAGCGAGAGAGAGAGAGAGCGAGAGAGAGAGAGAGAGCTGGCTGGTGAATATTGGCTGGTATTGTTGGGAGAGGAGGGGCCTGCTGTGAAGCTGTAAAGGGCTCCAGCTTGTGCAGTGGTGCCGATCCCCACGATTCCTCCAAACCAGCAGCTTTTCCTCTCTCTGCAGACACACACGTACGCATGCTGGGCTGGCGCTGCTCCATCGCCGCCTCGAGACGTTCTCGAATGGATCTTTTTGATTCCCCACCCCGCCATCTGACTGAATGACTTAGAGAACTGTTTTCTCCTCTTCGGAAAAGCATTGCTACAGTTCATTCATCTCCCACGCTCAACTAAGCTGGATTACATCCCAAATCTGCTAACGAGAGCAGGAGGAACATAAAGACAAGCAGGATCATTAATCTCCATGGACTGTGCACACTTTAAAAGAAGATTTCACGGGTCTACCACTCCAAAATCCAGGATTTCTCTTCATCTTCTAGAAACTGGAAAGAAGTGGGGCAGATCCAGCCTTTCATTCCCTGCTGAAGACCTGATGGAACTCTGGCCATACTTCCAAAATCTGTCAGAATTCCTCTTTCAGTAATTCTACCAGCACGCGATAAAGAGATCCGTCCTTGCAAATGACGTGTGATTTGGACTAAGAGCTGAAGATACTTCCAGCGAGAGAGAGAGAGAGAGAGAGAGAGAGGGCAAGAGAGGTTGTTTCTGCTGTAATCTGACAGGTGCACTCTCTCATTCATTTTCTGCCATGAATACACAGCTGGGATTGCAGAGAGGAAAAATGAAGGCAGTTTTGATGTGACATGTGAACGATACACTCGGTCTTATCTGTGAAGCGAGTGCAAATGAGAGACGGAATCACATCCCCCCTTCATAAAGGGCTAGAGAAGATGATGGCATATTCATACAGGGGTTATGTAGATAAATACAAGCAGGTGTCGAATTCTGCATGATGGTGGAGGAAATTAAGCTACGAGTGCGGCATCTGCTGTTATGAGCATAAGTATGATTATTGTTTGAGCTAATTACACAGAAACGTATTTACGTCGCGCGAATGTTTCATTATACGAAATAACACTGGAACAGAAATGCGCTCAACAAGTCAATAGCGCTAGTCACAGATTATAAATCGACAAGTTTTAAACTATTGTAAAAAGCATGACATATCTGCTGGGGTCTGGAGTACTTTATGTAAATGAAGGGAAATATCTTTCTAATAGAATCTGAGTGTGAAGGATGAGTTCTCTCAGGAGAATACGAGAGAGCGGAAAGTAAACAGTTGTTTATTGCATCTTCATTTAATAATTCATGTCTCATTCTACAATGACTTTGGCAAACGCACCAGGGAATTTATAATGATCAGAGCTCAACCCGTAGCTTCCCTTTGATGATGTCACATTATTCATAAACTATACTGGCATTTGTAATTTAATTCTGTCTTAGAGGTAGCAGAGCTGTTCCAGCACAAACACTATGGCGATACAAGCAGTTGGGCGACAGCATGCGCCCATCTGTCTAATCTAATGTTACCTGATTCCCATCATCATAATTCTGTAATGTGTAAAGTTTTACTGTAACATTCAGCCAAACAATCTTCAAAGACAGATAAAGCACAAAAATCTAACGTAAACCATTTCCAGAACGTACATCTGAGGACAAATTCAAAGCCACGACTAAGCAAAGCACACAGACATCAGTGGGGGACGTTCTTCAGCGTTCAAATTTGACTCTCTCACGGCTGGACGCTTCACACTCCTCTGATCCAAATTTTCGGGTCGGACCGCAATTAAAACAGCAGCACAGCCTGAATGAGGGAAACAGACAAAGAACATCAAAGCTGTTTCATGGAGTGCCGAGTCTTGGGCTCTGGTCTCAGGGAGGGATTGCTCTAATTGGACTGCAGGGATTGGCAGCTACGGTGTTTGTATCACAGAATTGAGAGGAGCATCGAGGAATCGCCTCCTCAGGAAACCACGAGTCAAGATGGGCTGCAACATGTGTGTGGTGAACAGGCCTGAGGAACAGTACAGAATCATGTTCCAGGTGAGCACATCTGCCCCTTTCATTGGTTAGCAAATGTTTGGTTAGCGAAAGTTTAGATCATTTGTTCTAACAGCTCCTCAATATTGTTCCTGTATTTGATATAGTATAAGTGTCAGGTCAAAACCCTTAGTAAGATGTCTGCTCTGGAATCAGTTATAGCTTTTTATATTCTGAGGTATGAGTTAATATACTGTAAATGAGAACTCTTAAAATCAGGTAAAATAGGTATTAACCCAGCTAACAATTTCAGGCTGTAAGAACATTTCCGTAATGTTTACATTAAATAATAAAATCGTTATTTTATTAAGTTCTAGGAATGTTCAAAACCTCCATTTTTTAGATGTTTTATTAACGTTACTGTTTGGTTGTTTATCTGTAATGTTTTTAAAATGTTCCACTAACAACTTAAGAAAAATATTTTTTAATACATAATATGTAATGTTAAATATATACTAACATTACTGCAAGAACGTTTTTGATACGTTGAGAGAATTTAAGAGGACATTAGCCGGTGTTCTGAGAATGTTCCATGTTAGTTGAAAAAGTTAAATTTGGAACCATATCTTCTTAAAGAACCATTTTATGCTGAAACAGTTCTAATCTATTGCTATTTAGAACCATTTTGGCTAACGCATAGCTTCACTTCTGACCAATTATATTCCTACAATTGGTTTATACAGTTTCTGTGGAAGAGGCACGTTTTACTGTGTCTTACAACAGTTTGTGCATGTCAACCTTATGGGGGTTGTTAATCTCACGGTTGGAAACCGTTTTATAGGACAGCTTTAAAGCGTGTCAAGGGGCTTTTGAGTTAAGGTGGTACATAAAGCAAACAATGAAATGAATTCACAATCGCAGAACCACAAACCCCCAAACAGCACACGGGTTTCTCACTCAACACGTTCTAATTGACAAAATGGTGAGATTTTCTAAATGAGTGATGCATATTTTTACCTCTTCCACTTGCGAGGTGTTAAAGTTTGGGTTCCGTTTGTCATTTCTCCAGCAACGAGACAGGTCATGTGACTATGTGATTGATAGCTAGAGGATATTTATACTGCTGGAAAGTGGAGCAGGATGAGAGAAGGGCAGATCTGCTAATAATAAAATCTATCAGGTGTATAATATCTGTGGCTGGTGCGCCGAGCTTAAAAACAGAAATGCTAAAAGCGAGCTTTGCTGAATTCAGAAGCGTGAGAATGTGCGCAGGTCCTTTGACTATGCAAAATTAAAAAGCACAACACGCGTCTGAACACATGGTGTAAGCCTGGCTTAATGTTTCTGCTGTGTAATGTCACCTTGAAATAAAGTTTCGTAATTCAAAATCAGTAGGGGTGTATGACACCTTTACAAAGAAACTGTTTTGCAAGGTTATGCTTCTGAATACGCTAATACTAACCAGATTTATTCGTTTTTGGAAAAGAATGCGTGACGCTTGCCCATGCACAACACACAGGGCATCTCTGGGGGTTCTAGGCTGTTGCCAGGGGGTTGCTATGTGGTTGCACAGATGTTTAGAGTTGTTTTTAGTGTACTCCTATATGGTTGCTAAGGAGTTTCTAGGTAGTTACTTCCTGGCCAAAGTCTAAAAGACCCCATGCACAACTCACAGGGCATCTCTGGGGGTTCTAGGCTGTTGCCAGGGGGTTGCTATGTGGTTGCACAGATGTTCAGAGTTGTTACTCCTATATGGTTGCTAAGGAGTTTCTAGGTAGTTACTTCCTGGCCAAAGTCTAAAAGTCTAAAAGTCTCTATGAAATGCCGGTCCATAGATGTCTAGGGGATTTTTGAACCATCATGTGAAAAATGTAAGCTTGTTTGATTTGAAATAAGTATGCACTGTAAATATAATCAACATTACTTGCCTTTCAATAAATTAAACAGCATGTTTTACGCTTAATTGTTACCTTCCGCACTGTAGAACCCATAAATAAAAATAAATCATGGCTGTTTTTTAAAAATAAACTGTAAACAATTGAAAAGGTGAACACTTTAGCTGGTGAGTATATATATATATATATATATATATATATACTGTATATATATATATATACATACATACATACATAAGTATAAGCTAAAAGCTAAAGTGTCTCCCTATGTCTCCCTTTACCTTTTCTCTCTTTAATCCACGACACAAAAATGGAACTTATTTTAGACACAATTCCCTTCCCCGTAACATTTAAACTCTACTTGACCAAGGTCCTCTCCACAGCTTGAGTTCGCTGCTCTTGAGTTGTTCAGAGAGCAATTTGCTTTCTCTGCCAGACCGTGATGTCATGCTAGAATAGGTCGGGCTGTTTCCAATACAGGGAGGATCTCCCACTTGATCTCCTCAATCTCACTTCAATTTCCAGCTCGTCTCTCCGTCTTATCCCTCACTGCCTGAGGCTCTTCACAGATGCTTTTGCTGCTTAACCAGATTCTGACTCAGACAGCGAGTCTTCTCAGTGTGAGCCTGTTTTAAATGCTGCACACTTATTAGTGAAGAGAGCCGGAAGACACCGTAACTCCGGCCAAATCTGCTGCACCAACACTTTAAGCCTTTCGGACTTACCGTGAAAAATAGTGAAGCATTTATAATAAAATGTGTTCTCAAATGTGACGCAAAACTATTCCAGCATGAGACTGGTGTGTAAGCTGTGGGTGACATCACTGCAAAGACGAAAACATGAGTGAGGCTACTACTTTTCTAAGATGTCAAATAAAAGTGGAAAGACATTTCTGACAAAGACTGAACTTAAAGAGACAGTTCACCTAAAAATGAAATCAATTCTTCCATTTACTCACCCTCATGTCTTTCCAAAACCATAAGGCTTTTCTGTGGAACACAAAAGAAGATATTTTGGGAAATCTAAGTCTATGGTTTAGCGTCCATATAATGGAAGTTAACGTGTGCCACTGTTGTTTGGTTACCAACGTACCTCAAAACATCTACCTTTGTGTTCCTCAGAAGCTAAAAGTCATACAGGTTTGCAATGACATGAGGATCATGTTAAGTAAAATTCATTTTTGGGTGAACTATCCCTTTAAAGAAACAACCTGATCTATATCTAGAGACCACAAGCTCAAATCAAAGAAATATGGAGGTGAACTCTTGAATTGGGCCAGCAATTAATCACCTAGCAACCACCCAGAACACTCTAGTAATGCGGTAATGAGTTTTGCACAGACAAGCATCATACACACACTTCAGAATGTGACAGAATCAAGTTATTATTGTTTTAAATGGTGCTGTTGTCTCTGTTTAACAAAGCAGTAAGCCAAACCCTGCTAAAAATGCACGACCTCGCTCCTTTTGTTTCCATCAGTTCTTTCCGTTGAAGCACGTAATCCATATCGTGCAGACTCACACACAAACGCACACGTACACACTTTCTCGCCCAGTCTTTTATCAGTGTCATGCTCTATGTATCTGAGTGAGTGGCATTCGCTCTTGTTTCTGCTCTCTGGCTGGGCACACAGTAATGAAGAGCAGACACATTCTGACAGGCTTCACTGGATGCAGGACAAGCCGCTGCAGGCATAAATAATACCGTTCACACTGGATCACATTAGCCGGCTCCCAGCTTACAATTTTAGGTTGTAAGAACGTTTCTGTAACGCTTCCATTAAGTATGTTAAACGTTAAAAATGTTTTTGGAAAGCTCTAGAAATGTTCAAAACGTCACGTTTTTTTGACGTTGTATTAATGATATTGCCTGCTTATAAAAACGTTTTTCAAACATTTTTTTAATTCTGTAACTTCCAAAACCTTCCACTAACAACTTATGAATAACGCTTTTGGTATACGATACATTAAGGTAAATGTTCTACTAACGTTCTTGCAAAAACGTATTTGGATAACTTTGAGAACATTAGCCAATGTTCTGAGAATGTTCACCGTTAGCTGGTTCTCATGGGACGCTCAGCTGTGCTAATTGCGGCTAAGCTTTATTATAATTGCGTTTGAATGAGCTTGGTCTGCAGAAATCCTGCGAATAGACGCTGCATGTTTAGGCGTTCCAAAACAAACCTTTTAGCAAACGCTTCGCCGTTTCTAATCCCCCTAAAACCCCCCACGACACGTCTGATGAGTTTCTCTCTCTCTCCCTCGCTCAGTCTTTCTGCCTCTACCTAACATACCCTGTCAGATTTGTCTCTATGGGATGCCGTTGCCAAGGCAACTGAGGTCATTAAGCAAGACTTATATGCTTTCTCACTGCAACGCGCAGGGATGCAATAATGATCACGGAGAAGCAAACACACACTCAAACGCACACACACACACTAAATCAGGCATTTGGTGAAAACGTTGATGTAAATAAACATAATCCACTGAGGTGGGGACTTGTTTACTCCAGACGCTGCAGGAGGTCTCACCAAACATGCAGCAACATGAAAGGAAAAAGATAAAACAGTCTACCCTTCCCCTGCTCAAAAAAAACATGATCCACATTGACTTTTCAGGCACAAGTAACCTTTGCTTAGATTCTCCGGTGCTTTCTAGAACAATCTCTGCCCTGCCCTGGTCAGTGGCATTTCCACAGCACTACAAGGAATAAAAATCCCTATCGTCCATCCTGTACATACATCACTGCTCAAGAGACAAGATTAATGGAGGTTACGGTTCAATCCAGGGTAGAGAGAGAGACAGGGAGGGAGAGAGAGGGAGAGATGTTCAACTAGGTTCCCCTCCTCTAAAACTAATCAAAAGAAATACAAATCAGGAGGGGACATGATGGAGAGATAGAGGAAAGATACAGGAATTGAGTTTTGGGCTGTTGAGGGAACAATGTAAACGGCACAAATTGGGACCTCAAACAGAGTTGACCTAGTTTTCCGCAAGCTTATAGAACCTCTGTGAAGATGTTTAGCGTTTGTAATACTTTGTTTAACTGGGTCAGGTTGATTGAAAGAAGCAAGCAGATTCTGCAATTAAAAACTCAAAAATGCCATAATCAGTCATAATTACTATGGGTAGAATCTAGTGGGAATCAGCTCTGTTTTTTTATTATAATTAGTAGTCATAACACGCTCTCGGTAGAAATGCAACGATAAACAGACAGTCGTGACGACATGAAGCTCATATACTTCCATTTAATAGCCACCAGAAGTCATATTCGAAGGTAATACTTGTGGCAAAGTCAAGCTATTAAAACAGTTCCCGAAATTGGTGTTCCAATTTTTTCTTAAAAGCAATAAAGTTATAAATCCCATGTTCCTTAGAGTCAGAACTTTAGACAAGCTATTATAGAACACAAACTAGCGTGGAAAAAGCTCATTTTAAACACATCAAATATCTGTAGTTCCCACCTCTCAAAATGTAATTTAAAAAATCGTTTTAGTCACATGACTTCATTTTTCAACTCATTTCGTGTAAAGAGCCGTAATCAATGCGGCGCATTTGACAGATCGCAGGCTTTCGTTAATTTAAGCTTCCCACAGTGAGGAGACGAAGATTATTAGGGTGTGAATGTGCGCAACAGTATTTGCGACTGCTTTCACAGGCTCCTTCATTAGAAATGCAATTATTCCACTGGGGCAAATGCACAGGGTGAAGGTCAATAAAGGTGTATTAGGAGTTAAAGAGATGTAATTGCTGTCTGCTGGTATTGGGCTGATACGCCGCGTCACCCACTGAGTTCTGTTGCCCACTTAATCATGTAGAATAAATTCGATCACAGACTGTTTGACGCGCTCCTTTACAAACATCCGATGCATTTCTGAAACCGCTAAAACAAATGTTTGAAATCGACCAGCGGAATGTGTATTACAGTACAGTACGCTTTTCCAAATTAAATTGCTTGTAATTTCCCCCGTGATGTCACGTATATAATTCAAAAATGCAAATGTATTGAGCTCACGCCAACGGGTCCTGCATCAATAAGCATATTTTCCATACAGCACACAGGGTGGAACACACAGAAAATCATTCCCGCAAAAGAAGGCTATGTTTACCAATATATTGCTCTTGCTCCATCAACATTAAATCCAGAAGTCCGTGTGCAAATAGTCCATTTGTAATCAAACCCACTGACACGATCAATAATGAGCCACACGCAATGAAAAAGAAATAGGTTTCCCCTCTTTCTGACAGAGAGAGACGTTCTGTCAAACAGCATTAGGGCTGAAGCGAGGCAGAGTCTCCGGGTCAGCTATCTGAAGCTTGACTGTTTGAGAAGGATGAAGATAGAAAGAGAGAGGGTCATAAGTACATTCAATGACATTAACCTTGTATTGATTGTGGTTTATATTCTATATAGGGTGTATATATGAAGTGAAACCACATCTCATCTGTCTCTTGCTAACGCCTTTCAACAAGTCGCATCATCATTGAATCAAAGATTACAATAACGATGCTCATAAACCTATAGAGTGATATATCAACATCCATATGTATATGTATATAACTATAGTAGGTATGATTTTATATATGCAACAAAAAACTTGCAAACAGTATCCTGCAAGACAGCATTTTTTTTTCTTTTCAAAGATGTCAGAATTCCCCAAATTCTCCTTTAATCTTAATCAGCTCTGTTTTTTCTCCACAGAAGGGGAACACTATGCGTCCCATTGATGCGGAAGTAAAGGTGCGTATGAAGGAAATGAATTACAACACTTAGATCTGTTCCTGACTTATCACATTTATAAGCCAGCAGTGGGGGGTATTCACTTTGAAACGAATTGCACCCGCAGTGCAGTTTTTTTGTCACAACGTTTAATTTTCCAGCTACGTAGCGCTGACTTTGTATATGATGCGGTCTATAATACGGCAAATTTGCATCGAATGGAATCGCCTTTGTGCTGGAAAAATTATAGTAACTTAATTTAAATACAGACCCTAGCAGAGATCGCGGCTGGTTAAATCAGACCGGGTTGATATACCTCTCATCGACTCTTTGCGAGTATTTTAAGCGATGCATTAAAAGAACCGACTCACCTGTTCGTGATTCAACAACACTGGTCACGTCGTGTGTTTGTTTTTGCGAGGACGTCTAGGTGAAAGACGTTTAAACGTGTCGTTATTTTGGTCTTTTTATGCCATTAAATTATATTCAAGCAGCAGTTATACATTTACAACTCTGGTCGAGTATTATTTCAAGCGGAGCTATAAAGTAGCTGTGTAACAACGATAAAACTGTACTCATAACCTTCTCGTATTACATCTTAATTTTTAATCATAACAATATCTTATCTTCGGTGCTTTTAAAGTCAAATACATTCATTGATCTCTCAGTTAATTTTAAAATGGAGTAAAAACTGACAAGACTTACATTACCATAG
>JAZGTI010002692.1:0-34910 GCA_036877585.1 Botia kubotai | reverse complement strand
GTGGCGTACAGAAACCTCCTCTGGGGCACGCATGGAGGGGCCAAAATGTCAATAGCAAAATTTAAACAATGTTGTTTTTTTACAGAATGTACTGTGCAGAATACAGTATAAAGAGGAGATCTAAGTTTTGTAATGAAAGAAATCACCTTTATTTAAAGCGGAGACCTCCTCGAGGGCAGGGTTTGAAGGGCCAGGAAGGGCAAAAAAAAATTCACTTCAATAAACTTGGCCAAAATTTACTTTAATGAACATGACCAAATGCATGTTTTTCCACAATTTCAACAACGTTTTTTTCTGAAGAATTAATATGAATGGAAGTTTTTAATGAAATAAATCACCTTCATTTAAAGCAATACCAGACTGCCTGTTGTGTTTGTGTATATTTTAAGGACTCCCTCAAGATTAATTGGAATTATTTACGATTAATTGACATTGACTTAGATGTCTTTTTACTACAAATGCAACTCGCCAGCAATCGAGTTATACATTTTTTATAATTAAGCATAACTCACATCGTCGCATTCGTTTCGTTCAAAGAATCATATAAGCCCAGCAAGCTTCTGCTGATCAACAATGAAACCTCTCCAAGGACTAAGGTGTCTTTAGAAGGTCTAGAGAAAGACGCTGCTTTTCTATACACGAGGTCTCTGGACAAGGAAAGGTCTTTCTGTACAGAAAGGTCTTTTCCTTAACTAGAACTCAGGTTACAAGTTACAAGTGGAGTTTATTGTCATTTCAACCATATAGAAGTACATAGTGAAATGAAACAACGTTTCTCCAGACCAAGGTGCTACATAAGACAATCACTGTACAAACACTGAACATCACAGACATACAAGGGCTACATAATTTAAACATAATATATACTTAAAGTGCACAAGTGCAAACATGTGCAGACAGCACAAGACAGTACAAAGACTATTGGGACAGACTATGAGCATAGTAAGTCCCAGTGCACCGTCGACCAGTACACAGTTCTTTAAGAAAAAGTAAATCTGGTGACAGTAACAGCTGTAAACAAATGTAAGCCTAAGTGGTAACAATAAACATACCAAAAAGACTTTAGTCTGATCCTTCAGATCCTTCCAATTACTGACTATTGAGCAGCCTGATGTCTGGTTGTGAGGGACCGAATGCTACGGTACCGTCTGCCAGACGGTTGGATGGTAAAGTGTGTATGGGAGAGGTGTGTGGGGTCATCCACAATGCTGGTGGCTTTGCAGATGCAGCAGGAGGTGTAAATGTCCGTGATGGAGGGAAGAGAGAGCCCGATGATCTTTTCAGCTGTCCTCACTCCATGCTGAAGGGTCGTGCGATCTGAGACGGTGCAATTTCCAAACCAGTGATGCAGCTGCAGAGGATGCTCTCGATGGTCCCTCTGTAGAACGTGGTGAGGATGGGGGGTGGGAGATGTGCTTTCCTCTGTCTTCTTAGAAAGTATAGGCTCTGCTGGGCTTTCTTGGTTATGGAGCTGGTGTTGAGCAACTGGTTGAGGTTCTCCGCCAGGTGAACACCAAGGAACTTTGTGCTCTTGATGATCTCCACAGAGGAGCTGTCGATGTTTAGCGAAGAGTGGTCATGGTGTGCTCTTCTAAAGTCAACAACCATCTCTTTAGTTTTGTCCACGTTCAGAGACAGGTTGTTGGCTCTGCACCAGTCCGTTAGCCGCTGCACCTCCTCTCTGTATGCTGACTCGTCGTTCTTAAAGGCATGTTCTCCTCTGTATACAATTAATAATTTGTGTAGAATTTAATTAAAACTGTTAAGATAAAATACATCAAGAGCGGCGTACCTGCTTCTGACATCCTCCCCCATTCCACGGCACTTTGATTTGCTTGTTCTGAATCGCATGCGCGTGACGTCACATGTGGCGGGGCATTGTGACACATCACACTCCACCTGAGTCCATTTCGCCCCATGTCTTTTTGTCTGATGCCTTTGAATATGAGTCAGTTTCACCTGATGTCTTTTTGTCTGATGCCTTTTAACCTAAGACCGTTTCACCTGATGTCTAATTGTACGAGACCTGGCACCTGGCATCATTTTCCTGAGACCTGAAGCCTTTCAGTCTAAGGCACAATGCTGTTTTGTGCAGTAACTGAAGCCTTTTAGTTTGAGGCATGACGCCTTTTCATTGTATGACTGAGGTCTGAGGATGTCCTAAAATGTACAACGTACGGCCAGCTAGCGTTTATTTTTAGCCTAGCACGGACCCCAGCCCTCTTGCCGCACTTCCGCTTTCTCACGCACCACTTGCAACGTCCCCTCCCTGGTCTTTATTCTTCAAATATTGTTTTAATGAAGTTAGAACCTTTACATAAATGCACATTACAACTTAAAAATAAAGGAGCAGAAATTAAAAGCGGTTATGAAATGAAATATTTTTCCATTATTGCCTATTATACAAGTTTACTGAGAGGCTAGACATATTTGAAATACATGCACAGTTGCACTGTTTGTCATTTCCCCATTTTCCAAATGGGGACAACACATTAACCATCTCTGTAGTACTTCTGAAGTACCAGTGACGTCAGATAAATGTATCAAAGCATTACCAAACACTACACAGTTAACATATTACTCTTTTATTTTGCACACATACTCGCACGTTCAAGCCAATGCACTCATGTTACATTTCTGCCTGATATTGTCCCAGCCCCAAAAAGCACATTACAAAGAAAAAAAATGAAGTACATCAACCAAACACTCACAGGTACATCAACCAATGGTTTACATACAGCATAGCAGTTGTGGCAGAAAAATCAATTAATCTAGAAATTATTAGAACAACAGAACAATTTTAAAGAAATTCAGTCAAACATACAGTTTGTGTAGCATGTATCAAGGGCAGGTACAGGCCTTTTGTGCTCTGGATAGTAAGTATTAAGTGATTGAAAGGCTTTGCAAAATTACTTATGGCTCAGCTTTATGGTATTTTCTCTCAGGCTTTGCAAAGAGCCACAGCAGAGAAACGCACTTCCCCTTTGTCTCGCTCCATAAACTCACGACACACTCTTGCTGCATCCTACAGAGAGACGTCAAGTCATTGACTCAGTCTTAGGGTTTTTTCACACCTGAGTGTTTGTTTCAGAATCTGGTGCGTTTTCCCCCTTGGTTTGATTCGTTTAGGCATATGTGAACACGGCAATCGCGCTCGGATCCGCACCAAAACAATCGCTCCGAGACCGCCTGAACGAGGTGGTCTCAGCTCGATTGCAAACGAACTCTGGAGCACTTCACAATAAGTGTGAAAGCAATCCAACACAACAGACCAACAAACCATATTTCTTTATATAATAGCAGCATGCATAAATGCCTATTTTCCACAATGATACCCATAAAAATATTTTTTCATGACCATAAAATGGTTTACTTTAAAAATTATTTAATGTTTACTTAACATGTTTAAATAATCGACACACTGCAATTTAGGAAAGCAAATACTATACCTGTGAAATTATTATATTAGTATTACTAAGCAGTGTTGTGTTGCTTGAAAACTAGTATGCGGAATCGTTTTTGAAGAAATACATTGCTTGATTTATTATTTGTTATTAATAAACTACCATTAAACCATTTTTTCTTGGGTCTTATTGTTTTATTAACCATGAACATCCCTAATAGCTGTTTGGTGACAACTTCTGGTAAGCACGTCAACGCCATTTAAAACCAAAGCGCGTCTTTACCTAAAATGTGTTTTAATTGCTCTTCTCCGCAATAGGTGCATGGTAAGAATGATGTCCTGCCTAAGTTTTGATTCCTGCTCAAAATAATGAACTAATATAACAGCAGCTACCAAAAAAGCCGCAATAATCCCGCGAAGGTGCTGTCTGTCCATCCTGATGGATGGATGACAACTTTGAGCGGAATACAGGAGAATAAACAGATGCACTCTGACCAATTAAAGGAGAGTTTACTCGCACATGACTTGTATTAAGCAAGTTTGGTGCATTTGGAAATATTGCCTTGAATGCGAACTGAACCAAGATGAAATTGCAATATTGTAGCAACTTAACCCCAGGTTTCTAAACAACGCAACTGATTTAAAGGTGTTAAAAACACCCTTAGAAAGATAACAATTACAAATAAAGTGAAGAAATACTGTTTGACTCTGACTCATCAGTCAGTAAAATACTTCAGTTACATACAATAAACTATAAGTGCTAGGAAAATAAGATGTCCTTACCATGACAAAACTTTCTGGCTTTGTGGCTCCATTATTCACAGGTCCATCAATTCTGCCATCTGAGGAGAAACACACTTTATTTTCATGGAAATCTGAAAGGAATTTACACTTAAATGCATAGTCAGCACTAAATATCAAGTCCATTTCCACTTACCAAGCTCATAAAGTTGCCCCTTTACGAAATGGAAGTTCACTTTGTCTGCCTCTGGCTTTAGGATATGAGAAGGAGGCAGGGAAAGAAACAACAACTTAAGCTCAATTAACAATACATTACTCCCAGTGTTTATGTCAGTCTTGTCTTACCCGACACTTTCCCTCATCAGCGACCGCATCATGAGTTTCCTGGATGGCCTGAGAGGAATGACATTTTTCTATTAAATACTAAAAATCAAGACAACTAAAAAGTACTTTATCCTCACATTCTGGTGATACAAATTATTGCACATAGATTGATAAAGGTCTTTAAAAGCTCATATGACCTTTTGACCAAGTTAATCTCGGATTTTGGTGGCACTTTTTTATCATACCTTGTTTTTCTCAAGTTCCTTGGCCCTTTCTGCAGGAGACATCCCTGAGGTGGTTTCTAGAAAATTCTTTAATGCAGAGTTACTGTCTACAAATTATAGAGAGAGATACATTTTTTAAATGTTCTAAATTTGCCTCTCATCAACCTGCATATCAGTTATACAATTAACAATCTAACCTTTGCACTTTAATAGTAATTAACAAATTATATTACTTGAATTTACAAAGTTTGACTTAACATGCTTGACAGGTCTTAACGTCTTTTGTTTTCATTTGGCTGGTCAGCTTTTCAAAGACAATACCAGGTCCATTATCACAGATCTGGGTGGGCCAGACAATCATGCACTTTACCCACCCTAAGAGTCCTTTGGACCATTTTAGAGCAGAGTCAGGCCAGCATAATACCAACTAGATCTTTCAAAAATCAATACAATTTTCCTCCCATTGCCTCTGTCCTGCTTTGGCAGACATGTGTATCATATGTATGTCTCCACTGACCAAAATCAATACTGTCCTGATTATTGGCCGCAGCATGTATCAAACCCATAAATTCCACAGGAGTTGACCACGATTTGTTTCAGAAAATATACGCCTTGACCATCGCCAACTGATTGTTTAGAACGGAATTCCTTATGCTAAGAGACAGAGAAAAGGGTGAGTGTTTAAAGTTATATCACCATTTACTAATAACACATATACTATATGAACAAATGATAATATGTTGTGAGAAAGCTACATTTAATCTGAATTGCAAATGATGCATTTCCTATTAATAAGCCAACACAAATATTTTTATTTTTCAGTTTTATAGGCTACTATACCAATACTGTATTCTAATTAAGGTGCAAGTGTAACTTTTTTAAAGTCTCTAGAACCATCCATATATTTCTCTTGAGGGACCACGCCCGCACTGCTGTAATGTTACTCGTGAATGTACCTGTTGCGTTAAAGGGAAGAGCAGCATCACAGCACAGCAGGGTCCAGGCACCCTGGACAAAGACTCATCCTCTAGACCCAAAACGTCCACAAAACGCCAACTTGAACCCACACCCAACTTACTCAACACCTTCTTATACATAAAATATCTTTAACAATCATAAATCAAATTAAACACACACACGCCTGTAATAGTCAATTTTCTTTCTTCAATTTAGTTTTGTAATAAATATTCAAAACCGTCATTTACAAACGGAAACTACATAACTAAGTACTAATTTAAAAAACAACTCGAGAATAAATAGTGTATCTATAACAATGATGCGTTGTATTTTAACGCAGGTGACAGTGGATAAGCCCACGCCCTCTCATTTTACAGTCGGGTCCACGAAGATTCCAGCTCGAGACACCATACAGACAATCTCACCATCATCTTCCGCGTCATCTTATGGCTCAGCAAACGTACCTTGTTCAGCATCTGAAACCAACAGAAGCGCACAAATATGTCGGTCAGGGGCAGACCAGAGAAAGCGAAAGCATGCACTATAAGCAAATTAGATGGCGAAGCTAAGGCATGAAATCAAGGTAAACCTCCGGGGTTATTTCCATCGGTTTCCACTCCATGCTTGCAAACGTCCGTGAATGTTAGTTGTCGTGAGTTCACAGAGCCGCTGACCGAGAAAACACGAACCCGACCAAAGGCGCGGGGGATATATATATATATCTGACCGTCGTATTCCATTTACACAGACTAGAGGGGTGTCCGCTCAAGACATACCAGCTCCTTATGAGCGGTAGGGACAAATATTCACAGTATAGTGGAACTTTTCATATATACTTAGAGTATCGAAAAAGTGCAGGGTAACACGGAAGAGAAAGAGAAGCGGAAGAAAGTTTTTTAGACTCTTCAATTAGATCGTTAGATCGCTGGGCAAATCTGGAAGCTACCAGCACGATTTTAAAAATCGCTGTCATTTCACAGTAGAATGTTTGAATGCTGCATAAATATATTGAACTAAAAATTAACTCCAAACTACCTTTAATGTTTTATGTTCATTTAAAGTGAGTTAATTGTCACCACTCTGTGTCTATGAAATCCAGATGACACACCCAGAGACACTTACACGTGACACGTTAACATAAGGAGACCCCTGTAGTATATTTATAAGGGTAATAGTGAAAGTGACCTATTCGTCAGAATAGGGTAACCCATACCTGAAATGTGACCTCTGCGTTTAACCCATCACTGGTGAGGAGTGAACACACACCACAAGTCGTGAACACACCCACGTGCAGTGGGCAGCACGTTGCTGCGCTTGGGGAATCGAACCATCAACCTTCTGATTACTAGCCCAACACTAACCAGTAGGCCACAACTGCCTCATAATTAAAATCAGAAACAGAAAGACCTTTATTGCCTTTATGATTGCACACACAAGGAATTTGTTTTGGTGACAAAAGTGTTCAGTACACAGAGAAATTAACTGTGCACAGATGGTAAAATTATTAAAAGATAATATATTCACATAAAAATATGTAAAAAAGATAAACATAGTAAATCATAGAAATGCAGAATGTTTTCTGTTGAGGTCAGAGTTAGGGTTAGGTTATATTGTTATATTGATTAACTAGCTGCATATAAAAACAGCAATTCCAAGAGGAAGCAGGCTGTGAGTGGTCCAAAGTTATTTTCTGGACCGCTTTCCTCACTCTGGATGTATACAGTTTGTGGAAGGTGGGCAGGGGACTACTAATAATGTTCTCAGCAGTTGGAACCATCCTCTGTAGCCTTCTGATTTAGTAGCTGAACTAAACCAGAACAGACTCAATGACTGCAGAGTAGAACTGTTTCAGCAGCTCACGTGGCAGGTTGAACTTCTTCAGCTGGAGTAGAAAGTACAACCTTTCTGGGCCTTTTTTGCAAATAAGCATATATAATTGTCCCACTTCATGTCCTGAGAGTTGGTGGTACTCAGGAACCTGGATTACTCCACTGCTGCCACATGATGGTGAGTGGGGGGAGTGCTTTTTGGGTTTTCGGGTCTTCGGCAGTGCAGTCTTTGGGAGAGAACACATCACTGGAGTGCTGATTGTGCAGGTGTTGGATGTGAATTTACATTACACTTATGCATTTGGCAGACACTTTTATCCAAAGCCACAAAGCCTGTTTATGAGTATGTGCAATCTCTGGGATAGAACCTATGACCTTGGCTTTGTTAATGCCATGCTCTAACCACTGAGCTACAGGAAAGCTGTATACGATTTACTGTTCTCACTAGCTGTTGCCTAGCTGTTAGAAAGTTGGTGATCCACTGACATATAGAGCTAGGAACAGACAGCTGGGTTAACTTAGTTTGGAGGAGTGTTGGGGTGATGGTGTTGAAGGCCACAAATACAGGTACATCTCAAATCAGAAATTAGAATAGCATGAAAAAGGTCAATATTTTTTGTCATTCAGTTCAGAAAGTGAAAGCCATATATTGTATAGATTCATTACACATAGAGTGAAATATTTCAAGACTTTTGGGGAAATGTCCTTATCTGTAAGCCATAATCATCACAATTTCAACGAAATAAAGGCTTGAAATTTTTCACTCTGTGTTTAATGAATATATATAATATATGGGTTTCACTTTCTGAACTGAGTGACATCTAATTTTTTTAGATGTACCTGTAGGATCCTTGCATAAGTCCCTGGTTTGTCCAGATGCTGTAGGATATAATGCAGTCCTGTGTTGACAGCGTCATCCACTGAACTAATTGTGCAATAAGTAAACTGCAGGGAGTCCAGCAAGGGTCCGGTGATGTCCTTCAGGTAACGTTACTAAATCGTTCATGCAGGCTGCAATGGTGCAGAACATCTCAGAGATTCTGTGAGTTGTGCGGTCAGACATACAAGAGGTCATGAGCTTTTTCAGTCCCCAGTCCTCTTCTGATTCCAACAGTCTGGTAATTTAGAAGACAGAGAAGTATTGATGCTTTGATCAGAACATTTCCACAAAGTCAGAACAGAAAGTGAATCAGAAGGTAAAGATAAAAATGACAAGAAGATTCTCCATCTGAGAACAGGTCTGCAGTGCAGCGCTTTATTTTTTACAGGTTTACCACACAAAGATTAAATGACGTAATATCTAGACTAATTATACTTAAAACATTTTTTAATGTTTTTCAGACTTTGCTTAACTTGAATTAATTAGTTCTTAGGAGTTGCAGACTAGGGTAAATAAAGACCCGCTATAAATGTCCTAATTTAACTAGTACACATAAAGGCCTACTCCAGGCTTGGTCTAAGCCCTGTATGTGACCAGGCCTATATGTTTTTGTTGACTATTGTTTTATCTTGAGGGCTAAGGAAATATTTATTTATAAATATCCCAAATATTTTCCCAAATGTTTTACGAATAATATGTCCCTTGACAAATTTGACAGAAAAAAAAGGTGAAATTCTCTTAAGACTCTGTCATCATACAGGACTTTGGTTTACAAATTGGTTTAATAAAATAGACCTAATATCCATCATATTACCTCTGGTGATTTACCATAAAAACTGGATGCATTATACTTTAAAAGTCTTTGGGTCAAATAAATTGGACTTAGTTAATTTTGACAAACTGAGAAATCATATGGGCATAGTAAAACAAAAAATGAACATACAGATGAAACTTGAAAAAATGTCTTTTGTGGTGTTATTACACACAGTGAGTTTACAGACTATTTCAACTGTGTAATAAAGAACAATGGCTTTATTGTGTCTGTTAATGCATTCAAAAGACTAGGCTTCTGAATGCTGTATTAAATCTTTGTTGTATGTCTTAAGAAAACAATGCACTTTATGTAAAGCTTCAAAAACTTTACAAACATTACACGACTTTCACAAGACAAGAAATTTGATCAACACATCAGCATTTTACGTGCATCCACATGGAACTGGTCAACAATAGGTCACTTTCGAAGTAAAATGTTAATGTGACACCCATCCTTGTGTATTTGATTAGTCTTAGTGTGTTGCCTGGCAAATAGTGCCTCTGTTTGCCTTATTAGACGACGATTGCAGCTATTGTGTTGACCAACTGGGTGGGGCACAATTGTATCAGATTTCACAAACTAGAAGTTTTGTTTGGCAAAAGTTTATAAACTTATTTGTGAGTTGACTTAATAATTGCATAAGTTTTGTGCTCTGTATTCTAATTCACACACATACCGTACAGATGTTATTCATTGGTATGTTCACAAGTAAATAAAAAAAGAAGACAAAACCACATTTCCCATAAGTCATAGCGCTCGCTGCTCTCCTGCCAGGGTGTGGCTCAGCCAGGGATCAAGTTCGACAACTGATCACAGTGAAGTTTATTCCATCTACTAGCGGACTTCATTCCTCATTCCTGCTGCTGCTTTGGTCTACTGCAGTCATCTGCACTTGAACTGAAACACTTCTCTCGGTAAGTGCAATGACAAGCGTTTCATTTAAACACTTCTTTACTTAAATTCTGTATACTCCACAGTTATTACCCTACCTGTTGAAGATTTCCCTTGCAAACATATTTTTTTCTACATTTACTATTGGTTAGTAACTGCATTTTCATTTGTAATTTTAAAACCATTGTATTAAGGAAAATGTGTAAATAATCACTTGTACTGTGTTATTAATTGTACATTTGTTTGCTTATATTTTCAGTTCCCCCTTTTTGAAGTAGTACGTGAATCGAGTTAAAGATGGTAAGTTATTTCTTTGTCACAGCTAAGTCCAAGTTACAGCTATGTCACAGCTAAGTTGTTTCTGCAGATACGTAATCTTCTATTAAGCATTATGTTATACATTTCCTACAGTTCGTGTAGTTGACGCCCTAGCTGCCCCAGCTGTTAAAATAATCCGTTCTTAAAGAGCCTTTAGTACATCAGAGTGTTACTTGTTACTGCATTGCTGTTAAACACGGTAGAATTACAACGAAACTGCATTGAAAACTATACCGACTGCATTTTTGGTTAATTTTATTTGTATAAAAACTAGTCCTATATATTAGTGTAGATGAGTGGATGAGTCATTCCTGTGGGCTGAGGGACTCGAAGGGCGTTCCTGTCTCCGGTCTGTTTCGCTACTCTTTAATACTCTCCTCCCCTGTACCTCTATTTCACTACAATTCCGTTGAGTTAAAGTAAACGGATGCATTGTTTCCGTCAACGTGGCACATACTACAAATGTTTCATGCAGGACAAAGTGAATAGTATAATGTTTATGGCCATGCTGCGTTACAATTTCCTTTTTCTGTCTTTGAACAAATTATGGAAGTTTACTATCAATATAAATGTAGCCAGGGCACTGAAGTAACTACTTAAAAGTTTATTGTTGTCTGAAATCGCTCCAAAGCTCTTTCATTAATAACTAAGCTGTGGGTGGCATATTGCACTATTAATGAACTTTTTTAGGCTGTTTAAAAGCCAGACAGATTGGAATGCATTTATCATGACAGGGAAATGAATATAGCTTTCATTTCCATATATTTGGGTTTGTGTTTACTCTATTGTACAGAAGCACTGAGTAACCTGACCACACTACTCAAACTGACATCATTGTCTGTAGGTTTGCATACGTGTGTTTGTGCTGTCAGCTCTTTTTGTGTTTCTACAAATTATCGCTTATGTTAGACTGATTAAATCTAGAGCACATGATGTTGTCATCAGGAGCCAGACGGAATCTCAGTTGTATGCAGCTAGATTTTGGAGGGCTGACACAGATTCTTATATAACGACAGAAAGCTTTCTTAGTTTGGCCTGAGTTTGCTCGACACATTCCTATGTCTGAGACATTTATTTAGGTGCATAACCTGTTAATAACAACAAAATGTCATCAGATTATATAATAAAAAAGCTGTGAGCTGTAATTGGCAACATTTAAAGAACAGCTGTGTGGTTTAGAATTAGATTTAGAATTGCCAGTTAAGTGTATTTCCACACCCTGCACTTTTCCTAGGTTTTCTGGGGTCTTAGGGACAACTCCTAACATTTGGCCTTACATCATAGTCTTAGCTGTAGGTCTGTACTGTCACAGGCTTAAGTAGGTTTAGCATGGAAACATAATGTGCCTGGTAATGTGGCTGTTATATATGTTTATTGTGTCCTTGTTTTCAAAAAGAGTTTCTAATGTTTTGATGTGTGTTTTTGCATCTCAGTGCTTGTGGTTACCACAGTTTAATCATGATGCCATTGTGGTTGTCACCCAAGGGACTAAACTGGGCCTGTGTGCGTTTGTGTCTCCTCCCTTGACTTATTGAATTTGCTAACACACACCGGTTGTTGACAAAGATGTAGTATTTGATAGAGTATTTCCTTTATTTAAATTGTATTAATAAAAGGGTGTGAGTAATTTAAAAAGTATGATTTATTTTCTTTAAAAGTAAGATCACACTGTTATGAATCAGCATGGTCTTGTGGAAAGTTTGAAGATATTTTAAGGAAACTATGATGACTTCCTGGCTTCAGGGTTATGGTGAGTCATTGTTGGGTCACAAACGTGATGCAAATAATAAACAAATATCCTACAACGAACTATACAAAAATGCTAAATTCATACATGTTTATTCTGTAATGAAAAAATAGCTAAACTAAACTTTTTGACTTCTGTGGGAATTGTATAAATAACACATACTGTATGTTCACATCTGGGATTCTGTTATCATTCCCCTGCCTCCCACACACTATGGTGAATTACTCACTCAAGTTTCCATGTGGAAAACTACTGGATAGAAATGTTAAATACACAGCTTCTTAAAAAGAAAGACTGCACTAACGGTAAAAGCCAATGGTGAGAATCCATACGTTAATCCTCAATTAAGAATTTTTTGAAGTGTTGAATTATTTCATATGAATAAAGGCCATGTGATTCATAGGTCGTTACTTTTGGCTGCAGAGGCAAAATGGGTGTGGTCATGATTCATATTACTCAGTTCATTACATACTCAATAGTTCCTTAAGCAATATATTTACTAAAAAAAGAGAACAAAGAGGAACCCAATTGATTTTGCCACTGTTTTAGGCTGGTAGAGGAACTGTGAAGCCCCAAAGTGGATTCAATGCTAATAATGATGCCGAGGTGCTCTATAAGGCCATGAAAGGATTTGGTGAGTTTAAATATATTAAATGTCAATATACCTACAGAAAGGTATTTCTCCTTAGTTTGCTGTTGTATATAATTAAGTAATCAGACTTCATGGGCAATGACATCGTTTTGATTTATTTACAATTATTTACTTGCAATGTCATAAATATATAATCAGAACATAATTGCATAGCTGGTATTTTGGAACTGAGAGACAATATTATCTGTCTCTTTAGAGTAAAGAATGGTCACCAGCATGAATTGGTTTTGTTTACACAGGCACTGATGAGGATGCGATCCTGCAGTTGCTGACAGCACGCAGCAATGCACAGCGGCAGCAGATCAAAGCTGCATACAAAACCCTGCACGGAAAGGTGATATCATTAGCATTAAATGTATTTAAACAACAGCTCACATATGGGCTTTCTCACATATGTTTTTTTATCACCTCCGTTTAGGATTTGGTGGATAATTTGAAGTCAGAGTTGGGTGGGAAGTTTGAGTCTCTGATTGTTGCTCTGATGGCTCCTCCCATCATATATGAGGTCACATGTCTGCGGGATGCCATTAAGGTAAACAGACAAATGAAAAATTAAGTGTCTGTTTGTGTATGTTTATGTATATATGCCTGTATGCTTTTGTTTGCATTTGTTGTTTTAGGGGGCAGGTACAGATGAGAAGGTGTTGACTGAGATCCTGGCATCTAGATCAGCTCCTGAAATCAACGAGATCAAAAGCTTATATAAACAAGGTAACTGTGTTTTGATTCCGTGACTGGGACTTATAGTTATCAATATTTTCACTTTCTTGAATGTTGCTCTAGTATGACAATATCTATAATGTTGATGTGATGATAATTATGGTCTAGTATGACAGTATCTGTAACGTTAACATGATAATGCTTATCTGCGTATGTGTGTAATAGAGTATGGTGATGATCTGGAGGAAGATGTGACTGGTGATACTGGAGGTCACTTCAAGAGGATGCTGGTTGTTTTGCTGCAAGTACGCAGTTCATTAGCAGTCTATAAAGATGCATATGTGAATATTTTTTGAGCTGAAAATGCATCTAAACAAAAAATTACCCATATGTTTAAACAGGACTGTCCAAATAAGCCCTGTGAGGTTTTACAATTTGAATGCCCTTTCATGTTTATTTTATTTAAAGGACTTTTAATAGATATATTCAAAACATAATGTTAAATCAAAAAGTAACAGAGTGTAGAGTTATAGACTTGTATGAAGGGATGAATGGAATCCCAGCAGGCATGTGGTCAGAACTGTGAATCACAGTGCATGACACTGGTGTGGTAGAATCACATGCCAATGATCAATGTTAACTCTTATAAAAAACAATTTGTGTTTTATGAAAGGGCTGAGATGTAACTGGCTATAAAGCATTGTTAACATGGGGCAAACTTTGTTTTTATGACTATTTCCCAATGTGGTACAGGGTTGGCATATGGCATATAGCCTAAAATATTTCTTTAACAGTTGTTAAATTTATTTATAAAATAATAGCCAAATATGCTCTCGCGCACAAAGAATTTGACTTTGGCAACAGAAATTTCCAGTACTTGCAAAACCACAACAGCTAGGCTAAAAAAATAATAAAATAACATATGTTATTAGCTCTTTAAATAAACCCAATAGGTTCTTTGTATAGCGTGATTTACAGAGAACATAAGTAGATCTGTCATTTTAATTCACTGTTAAAAAGATTGTGGGTATTTTATGTTTTAATTAATTTGATAATATTTATTCACAGGCCAGCAGACAGCAGGGTATACAAGAGAACCTCATCCAAAGTGATGCTCAGGTAAGTGTGTGTATGTGTGCAAGGTTATCACACAAGTCTGCAGTTTTCTTTGCAGTTAAGAAAATAGCATTTATTTAAAAATGGATTAAAATCAGTTTGCTCTGAAATCATTGGACTTCTAGTGCGATAAGAATCTTAAATAAAGAAAATATGATATGACTCCTTATAATTACTCTGTGTGGGATGTAGGCTCTGTTTGCCGCAGGTGAACAGAAGTATGGCACTGATGAGGGCCAGTTCATCACTATACTGGGAAACCGCAGTGCTGCTCACCTCAGGAGAGGTTATTTGAACATGTCTACAGACGTATTGTTACAACACTGTCATGTCAATTCTTTTCTGTTAATTTTTTCTAATGCTGTTAATGGTCGGCTTGTATTTTTACAGTATTTGAAGAGTACAGAAAACTGTCAGGGTATGAGATAGAGGAGAGCATCCAGAGAGAGACCTCAGGAAGCCTTGGAGAGGTCCTGCTTGCCGTAGGTGAGACACACAGGCTATTGGGTTTTATTCTCTGTGTGGCTGTTTTCATTAGCTTTAAGTGGATGCATTATTTTTCAATCTAACATAATCCAGCCATGTACTTTGTTTAATTTAATGCTTTATTGTTTTAAAATAAGGTTGTGTTTTAATTTATTATTTTCCCATTGTCTTTAGTAGACAGTCAAGTGAATCTGAGTTCATACAAAAAAGACTTAAACAACTTAAAATGTTGAACGCTTATTGCATTTTTCCATGCAATCAAATGAAGTTCTGTAAAGATTTGTATGTTTTGAGTGTGACACTCTTTTCTCTCACAGTGAAGTGTGCCCGCAGCATTTCAGCTTATTTTGCTGAGAGTCTTTACAATGCCATGAAGGTGAGTTGATGTCAGAATATCTGAGATCAAAGCAGTGCTGTAAAATAGAGAGGTTCCTTGTCATTTAAATCCAGTGAGGAAAGCTAAGATGTCTTTGAGTTTTTTTTTTAACTGAATAACAATGTCAGATAGACTCTTTCATATTCTGAGTGTTTTGTTTCATTCTTTTAATAACAGAAAAATATACTGTGACCCTTGAGTATCAGTTAACAGAGAATGTGTACATAATGTGAAAAAGATTGTCAGTGTTCTCCTAAAAAAGATTATTGTGTTGTGTTTAGATTTAAACGGCATCATTAGTGCTGTTCATTAGTCTATTGTTGATTACCCTTGTAAACACTGACTGTCTATCACACTAGACCATTTATGGGTGTATACAAATAGATTTGACACCATCATCATGGATTATTGCTCTATCATTAGGTCATGGATGTTATCATGAGAAAAGACATGTTAAAAAAATGAAAAATTTGTTATTGTAAATGGAGATGACTGTAATTGTACTTTTGTTCTGTAGGGGGCAGGTACCGACGACCAAACTTTGATCAGGATCATGATTACCCGCAGTGAAGTAGACATGATGGATATACGTGCTGATTTCCGCAGGATGTTTGCCACTTCTCTGCATAAAATGATTCAGGTATGCTTGTGCATAAGCTGTCAACAATTTATTCTTTACCTGAATTAAAAATTTGATTTTAAATGGTTAAAAGATGCTTCTCTCATACTCTTTCTGCAGGGGGATACCTCAGGGGATTACCGCAAAGCCCTGCTACTGCTCTGTGGTGGTGATGATGCATGAGCCCTGCCCCTAATGCCTGACTCCTATATGGGCAGGTCTAGAAGATCAGGGACCAGTCTCCTTTTAAACCCAAACCTGGACCTGACTTTCCAAATCAGTTGAAGGATTGCATGTCTAACTGTGGGCATGGGCTGCATAGCATATCTTTATTCAAATAAGCAATATGTGAATTTTGGCATTCGAATTTGTAGTAGTAGTAAATCTAAAAAAAATTTTTTGTAGTAGAATGATAATTTTACAATTTGGCTGTCTCTGCATATTAAATCAAATCTTGTATGACTTGTGGAGGTGCACAGATAAAGATAGTCCTACTCAAATCATTCTAAAGATCAAAATGCATGTCTTAAACAATTTTTCATGAAAATACATATTAACTATATTAACTATAAGGAAGGCCAAATATTCTACTTTATGAAGCAATATTTTATATGTATCCAACCATTTTTCACTTATTTATTGTTTGTATGCTTACTAAAAACCATAACATTTCAGTGTATTAAAATATCTTGTCTCGTAATTGGCATTATTAGGAAGTTTGTTTCTAGATATTTCTATGTAAGCTTTTCATATCTGTGACTGTTTTCATCTAAATTTGTGGTACTTAAAAGAGAGGTTGACTTTAAGCAAAAAGTATTGTAAAGGTAATTGAAGCCTTAGTAATATTTCTAAGTTTAAACATACAGGCCCTGATTGGCATGATGCTATAAAGCTAGCTACAACAAATAAAGAGTTACAAAGTAACAAATAAAATTCTACAAAGAGTTAACCTCTCTTTTAAGTTGTTTTGGGATTTATACTTTTGGAGGTTACTAATAATGAGCAAAAGCTACAAAAAGGTGCTACTACTAAAATAAGTCTATATTTTATTGCCACTATGTTCACAATAAACACTCATTAAATAAAATCAAGCAGGCCACCTCAGTCGTTTTGTAAATAATGTCAAATTAAATGTAAAAATGATAAAACGGCTCATCTAGAGCATTTTGAACAAACAAGTTTTGAGAATACACTTCTTTGAGAGTAGAAAGTGAACTGATGTTAAATTTGCATAGGAAAATTTTGTTTTGTATAGGAGAACTTGACATTGAAGTGGGAGTCAATCAGTAAAAATTGACTGGAAATTTGCGAATTAAAAAGTAAAATACATGACGTGTCCACAGTGAGGCGCTATAGTCAAAACAATAGCGACAACATGTACTGTAGGAACATTTCCATGATTGCATCCTGCTTCCGTGCAAATTTTTTAATTATGCTGTTCATTGTTGTAATTAACCCATAAAACAATTTCGAATTTTAAATATTTCATGATCAGTATATTAAGTAATGTCCTGTTAAACTGCATGTTCATAATGGTAAGAGAAGGGCAGCAATGTTTTATTCTTACCCTAGGGCAAAATATGATATATTTTAAGTGAATTGTTAACAACTAGACATTTGGCCTGTAATTCTTCTAAATATTCCAGTGGCATATGGAGAACTTCCTGCAGGTGTAGACATGCAAAGAAATGTGATAGCTATACAGTACCAGTTCTCTCAATATGTATGTGTGTTAATAACTGGTTTGGCTATTCTTGCAAGAGCTACATTTTTTAAAACGTTTGAAGCAACCTAGTCAAAACTAATGACATTTGGTTCTGAGCTGAAATGCTCATAATATGGCTAAATCATGTTTTGCTTTATAAATCATTTTTAAAAAGGTCATGGGATAGACAATGTCATTAGCCTGGAACAAAAACAATACATATGGTCTCCTTACTGATATAATACAACAAACCTTGTGTGTTTCAGATTAATCTACATTATGGAGACAAAATTGTTCTTACAATGTATTATGTTCTTACATCATTTTACATTTGCTAATTGTGGGGACATCCCATCTGTGCAACTAAACATTTTTTTAGGAAAAAAGGTAAAAAAAATACATTGACACAATAAAAGACAACTGAATGAAATCTTTGTAGTGACAGATATACAATGTATGAGTGTGTGTGGTGGTGGGGGGGGGGGTGACCCATTTTGCTGACCCATAAGTCAGCAAAATGTGACATATCTGAGGAAAAACTCCTTTTGAGAATGTCCTTATTTGTAAAAATGCTATAAAGCTTTAGGTAAAGGGTTAGGGTGTGGGTTGGGGTTACTTTATATTGTTTATATCCAGCGGTGTAAAAAAACAATAAAAGTCTATGGAATGACCCCATTTAGATAGATAAGTTATTATGTGTTTGAAATCAATTTGTGTTTTCTACTTCATACAGATTGTATATTATCTATGTTAGGAGTTTCCCAGCTTTGTGTGTACAAATATGTACTTTGTGACTATGAGAGCGAAACAGAGTCTGTCACCAAGCCAAGTTATCATCTGATCTACTTCTGCTGGGACTATGATTAAACATATTTTTGACTGTTGATATGCTGTTGACTGCTTATATATGTCACTGCCACCCTCAGCAAAGAGGGGCAGATGTTGGACCAATAGGTGTGACTATAACATAGAGAATCAGCCAATAGGCCTGTCTGAATTCAGGGGTGTATCTGTCAGGCCACCTCGAACCACACAAAGGAACAATGAATGTTAAACCCAGCCCACCAAACAATTCACATCTCCTGTGTGTGTACACGTGTGTATACGGGAATGAATGAAAGAGCAGGAGAGAGAATGCATTATTGAGGGGCTTGTCATGACAAATTAGGCCTGTAAAGACACATGATGGCAGTTTTGAGGTCATGATGCATGTTTGCGTTTTCAATGCATGTGTAACCGTGAGTGTACTCAACCTTTAGAGTTTGATATTTCATGTTTTCATGTGTGTGTGAAACTAATCCCCTCCCTTTGAAGGAAATTGTACAGCTTTGATCTTCTAGCCCTTCCGGCAGCCCAGGTGCTCCAACATTCATGTAAGAACATGATCTTTGAATGGAACTTCTACAGTTGGTCACACACATTCTCCAACATACATGTGCAGAGTGTGAAGCCCCTCTCTTTTCTGTTTTAATGAATGCTGGGGTCGGTTTAATCTCCAACATGAAAAAACTTGAATCTCCCACCCACACTGATGACTCTATTTGATACTATGGGTGGTGCACTGTTTCCTATCTATCTGTCTTTTGGCTTGAAATGACTTGGAACAAACTATGTCCTTCTGGTAAAAGAGCTTAGTTTTTGTACAAAGAACAACTGAAAGATTCACATTTACATCACATTTTATGCTGTATGTGACCATTTTTATCAGGAATATTCATGGCCTCAGTTCAATGTATAAAACTTCCTTATTTCCTTGTTTGTTGAGTAAAAATGTTCAAACTTTTTTCCAAACTACATTTGGCAATCCAAAGCAACAGCGCATTCAAGGTATACATTTGATCAGTTTGTGTGTTCCCTGACTTGAACCAATGACCTTGGTGTTGCAACCATCATGCTTTACCATTTGGGCCAAAGGAACACTGTGATAGGAAAAAATTACAAATTGATCTTAAGCAACTCATTCATTTTGATATTTTCCAAAATATTGTGTAGCCCAAGAAGTCCGTGGCTGTAATCAGGAGATCTGTTCTGTATTTCTTAGATTAGTTACCTGGAATGTAATATGATCCATTGTACCACACAATCACATGTTCATGTTTTTACTTGAATGTACTATAACCTCTGCTCTTATTATATATTTCTGTCTCTGATTGTATGTACATTCTCACATTCCATTGCTGCTTTAGACAGTGTTATGTTTCCTGCTTTCTGGTCATGTACACATGTGCGCACATACATTTCCACACACACGCACAGACCACCCAGATCTGAGGATTTATCATAGAATGGCCATGTATGTTAATCAACATCAGTTTGTGTGTGTTTCTGACTTGTGTTAACTTAACACCAGTTGAGTGGGTGCCCATGGGAAATTAAAATGAAGGAAAATTTTTGTTGCTGGAGGAAATGTCATGGACAGTCACATGACTGACCCATTATTTGGCCTTTAGGTGAGGAGAATGAGTTTCATTATGGGTTTACTGGTATAACGGGAAAATTGTCATATTTCAGTGGGAATGGGACATTTAGTGAGATCTTTTGTAGGAAAGAACAGGGATGTGTCATCATAGTAGAAGCTGAGAACTGTCATTGATACTTTATTTTTACAACAACATTCGTAGCATTAAAGTGTGTGTATACTGGTTTGCCTTGGACTCGTAAGGACTGAAATTACAGTACATCTTTTTATTATAGTATATTTCTTTGTTTTTGTCTGTGAGGTTTTAGGGTATAATAATTCAGAGGATTTAAGCATCGTCTGCACCTATACTCGTGATCATGACAGGTACATCTTCTGGATTTGTGAGATAACTATTTATACCATTCTTAGTTATCATATTAAAACAATTGCAGGTGCACCTGTTTTGGAGTCATGGAAACAGCTGTTACTCCCTGACTAAGGCTAATGTTTACTTTTTTTGTGTTCTTTACAGAGAAAGTTAAAGATACCGATAAATAAAACTGTCACTCATTCTTTCTTTTATATACAATCATGAACAAATAATTACATCATCTGTCATTTTTCCATGAAGAACTCACCTGACAAAATATTTCCACCCAGTCGCACTGAATACTCTGGAGTGTGTCACAGTTGCAGTTGTGTTGGGTAAAAAGGAATTTCAGTATATGTGTTTGTACCTAACAATGATTGCACAAAATCTTTATCTACTGTTTTAAACTGACTTAAACAAAAAAACAAAAAAACAAACAAAAAAAAAACCTTCTGTTACTTAAGTAAAACTGTCCACCCAAATCAATAGCCCAGCCTTTTTAATACATATAGGCACATTTCCAAAGATTTGATAAGGGGAGCATGTCTTTAAAAAAGTGTCGGTACATGTTACAGAGTCTGTGTATAAGAAAGATAGGCAATCTGGATGTAAAAACATGAAGGGAACAGCATACACACCCACACGCAAATATGTGAGGTGCACCAGATGTCACATACACACCTGTTTGGAATCTGTGGTTACCTTTTCACTTCCACTGTTTCATGGACATTTAAGTTTAAGTGTGTGTGTGTGTGTGTATGAAGAGGGTGTCTTGAAATGCATGAAAAAGAATATTATATACATGGGCTTTACAACAGAACATAGGTAGTCAGGGTTTCCGGTTACCATTTGCTCCTGTCTACCACCTTGTGCCTGTGTTTCCAACAATATTGGTCGTAAGAAGGAGAAAACAGATGGGTGACCTTATTTAACTAATAACTTTATAGTTGCCACAGTTTCCATATTCACACCACCACGTCAAAATAATGTCAAAATTACTGACCAAATTTTTTTTTTAAATCAAAAAATTATAAAAAATAAAAATAAAACTAGACACAGAAAAAATTTAAACCTTAGATTTGTAATTAAAAAAACAACATTTAAATTTTAGAGAGTACTTTAAATTACGTTTGTGTCTTTTAAATTCACATGAGTGCACAACGGGTTCAAAACTTTGTGCAGAACAAGCAAGGAAATTATCCAATATTTGGCAATATTTTAGACTCTGTCATTGTCTAATACACATTGAGACCTTTGGGATTGCTAAAATGTTATTTTCCTTTTTTAACCGTTGTCTTTGACAAAACATTGACTAAAGATAATTTTAGTGAACATACAAGGTAGCTTAAGAATTGAAACTGCTCTAAACACAGATAAATACAACATTTATTTAACATCATAAGTGCAGTAATCCTACAGGAAAGTATGTATTGCATTTAACAATATAGACAGAATTGCATTTTTCAGTGCATTTCTCTGTGATAAAAATAAGATGTCAGGGGTATAAATTATTCTTCAGTTGGAGCATTTTAAAATTCTTTAAGATGTTTAATGCTATGTTAACACATTTAACATGCCTGTCCTGTTATAAGGATCGGTTCATGGCTTTGATTCACCTTCAAGTCTGTTATGGTTTGGATTAAGGATTTTTAGTATGTGTGAGGGTAATGAAGTGATGTTAATAACATTTCTCACTAAAATAAAAGTTGGATAGCCTTAATCCTGCTAACACAACAAATTAAATGGAAGTCTGTAACTTTAAATTTATAATACAAATATTTAAAAAAAAAACAAAATAAAAATAAACGTATTGTTTCATAATATAGACTGTTTTTAGATTATAAGAGGCAAAACTTTCCCTTAATATATAAGAATCACCAATAAATGAAAGCAAAACAACTTTGCACACATTAAGTACACATGGAAGTGAATTAGTGGCGCAGTCACTCAAAGCGCGGGCAAAAAATACACTTAATGAGCATTAAAATTCTTACGCCACACACACAGCCAATAAACACTTAACAGTCCCCGTTCTGGACTAAAGTGAAAAGAAACGTGCAGAGACTCGCCCAGGAATCTCCGCACTTCTCTCTGGCGATTTTGCTGTGATCACTGTGCTCCGTGCACCTGCGCTTAGCGCCCTGCATTGTTGCATTTGTGGTTATCTCTTGGTCTGTTCGTGGTGTCTTCTCTATTTTGGGGAACTTTGCTTGTGTTGGTACGGTGAGTTTGAAATGCGCATCCTGTGGCGCGCGCTTACACATGCCAGCTCTCAGCATGGAGCGTGGATCGCCGCAAAGTTTTTTCTGTTTTTTAAGTGATCTGGTAATCTGTTTCCAGTAGCTCTCGGGATTAGAAGCATATTCAAGACATGACGCGGGCCTTGCGGTGTATTTACAGGTAAAACCGTCCCCTTTTCCAGGCTTGCACGTAACGGTCAAGGTGTACTTATCGTCTCCACGCGCCACCCAAGAGCATTGCGCCTTATCCTTAGTTGTGAACTTCCCTTTGAGTTCTGAGATGTTGTTATCACCTCGGCTCTCCTGTCTCTTTCCCTTTCTTCCCGCACCTTCTACGCTCTCCGCAGTAAACATTAGCTGCGAGAGGCACGTTAAGAACAGCAGGAGCGCGAGATTTCCACGGAGCGACATTTCTATCAGGAACAAAACGACCTAAACATTAATAAATAGATTCAATTTTTTAGCAGTCAATTTTTCCCCAGGCTTACTGTAAATAGGATTTTTTCCTACAAGTTACGTGGAAAAACAAGCAAACATAACATGTATTTTACAGAAAAAAATCAGAAAATAAATTTAAAAAAGTTCATTCACAGATCTTACCAATAACAGTTATGAGGGCAGACAGGTGATGTTGGGTTATCAGAGTGTTTTACGTCAGAATGAACCCACGCGTGGTATTTATATGTAGACGGGAACACCCACCAGCTACGCTACAATCAGATTGACTCGCGTGAGAAATTCCCTTCAATAAACTCTACAGACCTGCATGAATCCATTGGGTGGGTCATTCATATATTTGCATTTTCAGAGGGGGCTGAACTAAGAGATAATGCATATCTGTAATATCCCGGGGCCTTAGTTTTTTTTATTTAAAATATGCACTATTCGTGTTACAAACCCACTAAATTCCATGTACGAAATCATACACATGATCCACGTTTAGACATGCCGTAAGATTATATTTAATTACATCATTGTTGTATAGTTGCATTGTTGCATATTCTGGGATGTAAACATGTTGTGGGAGTGGGTGCCTATTCAAGTAAAGGGGGTCAAACGCATTGTTATTGTGCCACTCTGGCCTAGTTTTGAACCTTTTGTTCTCCCCTTTATTTCAATGTAAAGGCTATATAGTTCATTGATATTGCTGGTACAGTATATCTGTAATATTATTCATATTCACAAAAAAACAGCACTCACTATCTTTCTGAGGTGCATCAGTCACTTCTATAATGTTCAATGTAGTTTAATAATGGTAAGAATGGTAAGAGTTACAAATAATGGAAAAGAAAAACACATACACCCATAAAAAAGAAGGACTGACAGAGATAAAGTAATGACTTTAACAGATCAGTTTCATACACCTTCCATAAGGTGTTGCACAGTCAGTCTTTACATTCACATGGTTTTACATGGCATAGCAACACAGGAGCTTTGCATAGTTTATGAACAATGAGTCAACCATTCACAATTTTAATAACATACAATGAAAGTCAATGTCCTTGTGTATCTTTATTACTTATTTTTGGAATTAAGAGATGAGAACTGTTCAATGTTACAACCAAGAATTTCTGTGTTGCCAGAATAAATCTTTAAATCTTATCAGCTATCAGTTAATGCATTTTTTTGCTATTGATCATACACTAATAATCTGTGTGATGTTTTTATCGGATACTGTTTTTGTGTGTGTGTAGCTGAACATCAATAAAGTACAGTATAAAACAGATTTTTATGCTGCAGAGAACTGAAAATCTTGATGACATCATCAGCTTTCCCTCATGCCTCAGGATTGATGAACTTGATTCCTGATATCATAATCAGTATTATCCAGTCTCCAAGAAGTGACTGTGTTGCCCTAGAGAGTTAACCCACAGCAGTTAATCCCAACCAGGTATTTATGTATACTGATGTACTGTTAGAGGGTTCACATTGGGTATTTTAAAAAATTCTGATAAATTTTAATTGTATGTTTTATAAATTAATACTTGTGGCACTCATAGAAAAATGTATGTGCTACTTTTTGTTTGTTTTCACTTTTTCTTTTTGATTAATCATTATAGTTACCTTAAATATTAAAGACACTTTGTTGATGGGGCTATGAAAGTACACAATACTTTGGAAAACACTGACAGCTTACAGAATGTAAAG
Source organism: Botia kubotai (assembly GCA_036877585.1). Classification (NCBI taxonomy): domain Eukaryota; kingdom Metazoa; phylum Chordata; class Actinopteri; order Cypriniformes; family Botiidae; genus Botia; species Botia kubotai. The sequence continues at coordinate 10,009 of JAZGTI010002692.1, read as the reverse complement.
ACAGAAAAAGTTGTCACGGTAATATATTTAGAAATTACTTTGTCTGCATAAACATTATCTATTTGAAACCAGTTTGACAGTTTTTTTTATGAAAAGGGCTTAACACTCCCCCCAGTGGTGATGAAGCGTTCTTACATAAGTGCCTGAGATTTTGCCGCTCCATCCATCCATCCATCCATCCATCCATCATAAAAGTAATCCAAATGACTCCAGTGAGTTAATAAACGTCTTCTGAAGTGAAACGATATTCTCTAAAAATGCTGGGTTTTTTAACCCAACTATTGGGTTAAATTATACTAAGGAAATAGCTTAGCCAAAAAATATTTTTCTTGTAAATTGCTCACCCTTAAGGCACCCTAAGTATATATGAATTTCCTTTTTTTAGTCAAACATAATTTTAATTATATTAAGTAATATCCTGGCTCTTCCCACCTTTAAAATGGCAGTGAAAAGTGTTCAAGGTTTTGAAGCGTCAGAAAGCACATCCATCATAAAACGCAATTCATACGACTCCAGGGGGTTAATAAATGCATTCTGAAGCAAAATATGTGTTTTGAGCTTAATAAGGGATTTGAATGTTATCATATCTGTATGAAAGGCCTCAACGAACATGGCAGCACGCCAGCTCCAGATAAACGCGGAATCTCATTGCTTCTCATCGTTTCGTGTTTGAGTCCCGTTCCAATGCGATTTCTTTCATTTTCCCATAAGATTACTTAAGTAAAAAAAATAATAAAAAATGTTAAATGTTTGATCGCTCTTGGAACTTTCAAAATGTCCAGTTCTTTAGGTGTTGTATTAAAGTTATTATAAGAACGTCATTCAAACATTTTTTAAATTCTGTATTTTTTTTAAACGATCCACCATTAACTTAAGTATGTTTTTAATGTATATGATATATAATTTTAAACACTTTACACCAGCCTTACTGCAAGAAAGTTTTTTATTGCTTGTCAGAAAACTTTTGGAGAACGTTAGCCAGCATTCTGAGATGTTAGATGAACCTGCTTTTAATATCCGTGGTTGATACAAGCCCACTGTTTATTTAATAATGTAAAAAATGCTAATTTGAAAAAATAAAACTTTGGATAAAAATTACAAGGGTGTATTAAGATAATGTTTTCTTTAACAACAAATGTAATAACTTTGTAAGCAGTTTGTAAGTACACAAAACAGTGAAACATTAAAATGTGCAGCAATCAAAGCTTTTGTCAAACATTTAAGGTAAGGTAAGACCCATAGCCCAAACAGTGAGTACGGGTCAAGAAACCTCACCCTATTGCTAAGGGTTTGCTTATTAGTGTAACGCTAATTTAGCTATTTATTATAGAAGAATATGTACATAATGAGCCAAACACAATGTTTGATAATATTTTTAAATTGAAGCAGACTAAATAGATGCATAGTATGCATAAATAATATTATTTCATAATAATTTTGCCATAAATCATTAACTTAATGTTTCAAATGTTTACCCTAGGTTGTAATGCCTTATAGCTCCCCCTATTGACCAAAAAGTGACAAGGACAGACTTCCTTGTCACATGGCATGACAAAAAGTGAAACAATCATAACAGGACATGTTTTGTGATGTGAGGAAGTAAACAACATTTGCAGAGACAAACACAGTGAGCATTTTAATTGCTTTCTCACTGAGATTGTGAACTGTCTGATTTGCCTAAATGTAAATGTCTGATTTCACTTTTATTTTTCTTTAACAGACTGTTATATTTTAGGCATTAGTTCAGTTCAGCGTTTTTAGGCATTTTAGCAAGTAATGCAGTAAAATGTTTATACAGACTAGAAACTGTGGTTTATTTTCAGGTTTAAGGCATTTTCTGTCAGACTTTTGTTTTTTTTGTGGAGTTCTGAAAGTTTAAAGTTTAACTGCGGTCAGGCCAGCTGGCAAGCGGAAAAGCACGGTCAATCTAGCCGCCACGTGAAACTGTGTTGAAACAGTGAAAATATGAAAGTTGTGGGGGCTTTTATTTTGTAATAGTCCTGAAACTGTGCTGGTGACACTGTGGCAAGGTGTACTCCCAATCTGAGGTGAAAGTGGTCTGTGAAATCTAGAACTTTTATTTCTATAGCTTTTTGAAAATAGAGGCAAAACAGTGAAAATATGAAAGTTGTGGGGGCTTTAATTTTGTAATTTCAGTTAACTGCGGTCAGGCCAGTCGCCAAGCGGAAAAGCACGGCCAATCTAGCCGTCATGTGAAACTGTGTTGTTGAGACTGTGGCAAGGTGTACTTTCAATCTAAGGTGAAAGTGGTCTGTGCAATCTAGGACTTTTTTATAGCATTTTTGAAGTGGAGATAATAAGCGTATTTATGAAAGTTGTGGGGGCTTTTATTTTGTAATTCCACATCAGATAGTCCTAAAACTGTGCTGGTGACACTGTGGCAAGGTGTACTCCCAATCTGAGATGAAAGTGGTCTGTGCAATCTAGAATTTAGTGCAGCCTTTTACACTATTGACCACAGCATTCTACTAAATAGGCTTGAAAACTACATAAATAGAACTGCACTGGCATGGTTTAAATCATATTTATCTGACTGATTCCAGTTTGTTTCTGTGAGTGAAAAGGTCTCATATCGATCACAAGTCTAATATGGAGTACCGCAGGGCTCAGTTCTTGGGACCCTACTTTTTACCTTATACATGCTACCTTTGGGAGCAATTATTAAGACACATGGAGTTAGTTTCCATTGTTATGCTGAAGATACTCAGCTATACATTTCTTTTATCAGAAAAACTTGTATGCTAGCAACTTTCTACTATTAAATTCAGATAAAACACAAGTTTTACTTGTTGGGCATAAATCCTCCACACAAAGCAACATGGAACACTGCCTTACTCTGGATGGATGCTCTTTAAAGCCTGCTTCATTAGCCAAGAATCTGGGTGTCATTTTTGAAAACAATTTGTCCTTTGAAAGCCACATTTCCAATATTTGTAAAACTGCATTTTTTTATCCTAAAAATATATCAAAACTACGACACATGCTCTCGAAGTCAGACACTGAAAAATTAATTTATGCATTCATGACATCAAGACTTGATTATTGCAATGCCCTACTTGGTGGCTGCCCTGCAAGATTAGTTCAAACTCCAGATGGTTCAGAATGCAGCAGCCAGAGTTCTCATGAGAATGAACAAGTATAAACATATAAGCCCAGTTTTGTCAACTCTACACTGGCTGCCTATCAAGCATCGTATAAATTTTAAAATCTTGCTGATTACCTACAAGGCCCTGAATGGTTTAGCTCCTCAATACTTATGTGAGCTCCTCTCCTATAATAGTCCTTCACGTTCGCTACAATCAGAAAATTCTGGCCAACTGTTAGTACCCAGAATTTCAAAAACAAATGCTGGTGGTAGACCCTTCTCGTATTTGGCACCCAAACTTTGGAATAGTCTTCCCATTGTTGTCCGGGAGGCAGATACACTCTGTCATTTTAAATCTAGACTAAAGACCCACCTTTTTAATCTTGCCTACACATAGTCATATGAATTTATTACTCAAATTCCTTAAGGGCTGCATTATTCAGGTAAACCGGAACCGGGAACACTTCCCACAAGAACAGATGCACTGGCTCCACACTAAATCTGTCTGTCTTTCATTTCCTAAGGTCCTTTAATCAGCTGGATCCAACCTCTGAGACCAGATGGTGGGGGACTGGATGAAATGACCCTGAGACAGATCATCAGAATTTAATAGACTTCTTTAGTAAACCTACTGTTATATACATGACAACTTTAAGCTTTATTTTGTTCCCTGCTTAGTCACAGCAGTGTGATGTTATGGCTGCAATTAGTAACATTATGCCTCACCGTTTTTTGTTGGCATGATTTCTCAGTGCCCGACATATTATCAAATATAATTGGAACCATCAGTTTTCCATCAATAAATAACTATAAATCATCATAATCAACTCTGTTCGTATCTAAGACAGTTACAAACTGCAGATTTAACGTGCCAGAGAACTGGCCCTCCTGGTCGAGCCTGGCTTCTCCCAAGGTTTTTTCCTCCATCTATACATCATTGGAGTTTTGGTTCCTTGCCACTGGATTGCTTGCTGGGAGACTGCTGACGTCTAACTTAGCCTAGGGTTTTGTAAATTGTAAACGTCCAATATTTTATTGTATATATTTTATGTATGTATGCATGTATGTATGTATGTATGCCACTTTTGCATGTTGTGTAGTTCATGGTACTATAGCAACTCCCTTATTGAACTCAGAAATTATGCCTACAAATTCTAACGATATAGTAAGCAAGCTTAGTCCTCCATTGCTCTGGCCCCCCGCATCCCTCCGGATCTCTGCCTCCACCTCGGTCGCCGAAGCCGTCCGCTTCACCTTAGCCCTCGGGACTCTTGTCGTCACCCTGGCTTGTTGGCAATCAGCCTCTGCCTTGGGCTCTGCTGCCCCTGTCTCCGCCGCCATCGGTCGATTCCATGGAGTCATCGGTCTCTCCTCCACCATGGTTACTCCCTCCGTCGTCTCCACCATGGGCCACCTTCCTGGTTGCATTCTGGGCACCATCCTACTCCCTCAAGGCTCCGCCCTGGCTCCTCAAGGCTCCCTCAAGGTGCCACCCTGGCTCCTCCCGCCATCAGTACCACCCTGGTCCTCTGTGGTGCTTCTACGGTGTGAGGACACGCCTTCCGGGAGGGGGGCATTATGTTACATGTACGGACTCTTATTCTGGAAATCTTCTGTTTGTTTCTGGTTGTTCCTGTTTTTATGCACTTCCTGTTTGCTAATCATTATCACCTGTTTCACCCTAATTAGTAACACTTTTTAAGTTCCCTGTCTGGATGTTAAGTTTGTCGGTTATTGTTGGATTGTATGTGGATTGTTTTGGATTTCTCGTTGTTTTCTAGTTCCCTTTGTATCTTGGATTATCTCATTGAGTCACACTGCTGTCGCACTGTTGTTGACATTACTAAAAAAGGAAAATTCTTTTCTAGTGAAATCTATCAACTTGTTCCACTGTCTGAATGAACTGAATGATCATTATCTAGTGCAGGAAGTCAAAACATACATGAGGAGAACAGGTTCCAATAGTTTTTCTGAAGTCAGACCTTCCCCTGCTCAGTGGTCATCACTGGTGTTTGTGCTGCTCAACTCAGAAAAGGAGTTAGATTAGTTTAAACTGAGTAAATATGATTCAACAGAAGAATGTCTTCTGAGGCTGCTGCCAGAGTTTACAGTCAAATGTTTTTTGTTCTTTATTGGAAAAGACACAGTTCCTAGAGAACCACAGAAGTTTGGACTGACACACCAGTTGAGGTCATGGTTCACTGTACTAATGGACTGACTAGGTTTATCTCAAATTTGGAAGTATTAGATCATGTACTTGAAAATTTCAGGCAGGTGTGTTGGTTCAGGGCTACAGGTTTTGCAGAAATTTGCAGAAAGGTTGGCCTTTACTCTATTGCAGGAAATGCAGGAGAGTGGAAAAACAAGCAATAAAGATGTCTTTTACTGTATAATGTATCTTAAATTTGATGAACTCTAATCTGTGAATTTGTACATTAAAGAGATGATTGACCAAAAGAGGATCTGTTGATTAAATACAAATTTATACAGATATTACAGATTTTAAAGCTACATGGTTTACAATTGGTTTCAAGTAGGGGGAAATGGAGAATATTAAACACTTACAGAGTGGTGGCGTTGGTATTCTCTTTTGGATTAGCATTATGAAATGCAGCATTGAGTATAGCTTTTCATAGGAAACGTCTCTGGTTACTTCACTGTAACCCTGTTCCCTGAAAAAGCGAGAACAAATGCCTCATTGTTGCACGGTGTGCATGCCTAGACATCTCTTCAGGCAAAGTTATAACCTGAACAAGAATTTGTTTCACAGCAATTTACCTTGTATAGAGTTTTAACAGCTCACGGGTGAATGCCGGGAAACATTTAGACATAAGTAACTAGAATGTATGTGGGGGGATCAGGTAAGGTGGATAATATCCACACAGAGGGTAATGTCCTTGTCATTCGCTGAGAAGAACATAGACACATTTGCAGTTGCTTGACCAAATCTCTGTTTGAGAAGAGAGAAGAAGATGGCACTTACTGTGTGTTTCCCCTCGACAGGAAAACACTTGTTAAAGACAGGGAGTGTGGCATGCTCCAAGCCAGATTCTTGTGGGGTAAATTAATATTATTAATAAATAATAATAAATATTATTAATAAGGTAAAACAGTGAAACAGAATTAAGTTTGAGTAACAGAAAGAAGTTTAAGATCAAAATATTTTAAGTATAAAAGACTTTAATTTAGGATGCATAAAGTGCATATTTTGACTTTAAGTCTATTAAGATCCACTCTTGTTAAGAGACTGATATGGGTCTTGCAGCTACATGACTTATCTGAATGACAGGAATATTGAACACAACATGGTGTTGTATCACTCACAAAATCTTTTAAAAGATAGTTCACCTAGAAATTAACATTGTCATCATTTTCATTACCCTCATGTGTTCCAGACGTGTGGCTTTCTTCTCTGTAACACAAGTCAAGCTTTTGACTCAGAATAGCTCGATAGCATGTCTAAACAGCTATGTTCTTCCATACAATGGAAATCAGTGAGGAACAAAATTGTGACCCCTTACACCTGAGAGAGCTGAATCTAAACTGTAATAAACCAGGAAACTCAGGAGTAAAGCTGCTGTCTGCTGTACTAGATCCACAATGTAAAGTGGAGAAACTTATGTCTAATCTTTCTCTTTAATTTTTACAGTGTTTGACTTACAGCACTCACACACATGATGGAAACTCCAAGAGCTTCAACTGGTAAATCCAAACTGCTGAGAGTCCTAAACATGGTCAGCTGGACAAACACCGACATTAATCTAGTAGATTCATAATTGAAAAATCTTTGTTATTAATATGCAAACAGACAAAAACTTACTTGGAACTGAAATATTTTCTTGTTAAACTGAAAAATAAAAATATAGAAAACAATAATGAAAACTCAAATCAGTTAATTAGACATTTCAACTGTGAATCATTGTAAAAAAAAACATTTGCCTTATGAAGTGAAATGATGTGCTGTACAAGTATAGTGACCCATACTTTATCACATTGAAGTTAGTGCACACATTTCTATACAACAAGAGTTCATAGGGGTCACATCTGTCAAACTCCAAAACAGATCAAAAGGTGGGAGATTTTCAGCAAATGACATGCTATATTTCTGTCTCCACCTCAGCTACCAAAGCTATCATTTTAGAAGATTTATTTTATGTAACACAAGAGTCATATCTACTTGGTGTTTTTGGAGCATAAAAACCTGTTGTTACTATATATTGTTTTTATTTTATAACAAAAAGCTGCATAAAGATTGTTGAGCAATGACCTATTGTGTTAAAGTAAACAATGGCAGAATTGTCTGGGTGAGCTATTGCTTTAACCAGGGTTGAGAAACTTATAATTTCTTGCATTGCAGCAGTTAGCACTCCATGCAGTTGGATAAGATGCTTTCTAACACAATTACACTCCATATTAGATACCATAAAGCACTCTGTGTTTAAGCAGAAAGGTCTGAAGGTACTAGTGTTAAGGGAAATGTAGTCAGCACAGTGTTAGATAATTAGATCTTTAAGAAACTCCAGAAATCATTCTGCAAACAGAGGATGGAGAGATGAGAGGAGACAACTGAATGCTCATTTCGCTCAGTACTGAATTGTGAACACACATACTGCAAATTGTGAACACACACCCAGAGCAGTTAGCAGCACTGAAACCTTCTGGTTACAAGCCTAACTCACTAACTAGTAGGCCACAACTGCCAACAATTGTCAAAGAATCTTAAAAAGTTATCCGAAGATCAATTGTTTCCATGTCTGATCACTATCATATTTCTTTTGGCTGTCATAGACTCTCATGATGATGAAACACAAAAAAACATAATAGGGATCTACATAGCTTCAGTGCTTAAACCTGATCCTCATGCTCAAGTGGACCACAGACCTTCACATTGAACCCACAATGTTTCATGGAATATATCTACAGTATGGATGCAAACTCATAGTTTTGAACCAAACAGCTCAAATTCTGATTCATCAGTCCAAGCTCTTAAACTATTGTCAGTGGGTTTTTTTTGGTTCATTGTAACTATTTTGCAGTGTATCAATGTCTATATAATTAACTGACAGTTTATTTTCTTTAAAACAGTAATGGACTGTGCTTTACTGAGCTTATATGTCACTTGTTGGGCTTATGAATCTTGATCTAAGAGGTTCATCATCCTAAGATTTAGTTTTTCTTTCATTATGAATTTTTAATACCCATTTTTAATTTATAAAACAATGTATTATGGATTAATAAATATAAATAAATAAATATTAATAAATTGAGCCATTAAATAGTAGAGAATAGAATAAACAATGTTAGCCTCAGTGTCTCTGGTTACCCATGTCTTCATGCAGGCAATTGATTGAACTCATTATACAGGAATGATGGAAAAATTGGCTTTACTCCTGGTCTGTATTGTGTATATGTTAGACATACATCTCTATATAGATTATTTCAATATTTTACCTATATAGATTATTTCAGTATTTTACTTGCTATAGTAACATTTCTCATTAATTTGTTTTTGTTCATGATTTTCATATTGCCATGTATAATGTACTCACTACAAGATTTGTGTGACCATTTCCAGGACATCTTTGCCATGTAAAAGGTATTTGCTTGTGTCTTTAATGAGATTTATCTGCCTTTACATTCTTGACACCACTGTCATATTACTAAAATGATTCGTAAAGGGAACTTTCCTTTACTTCACCATCATCATTCTGCATTAACCTGGCCAACATCATGTTGTCTGCATACTTGAACAGAAGTGAAAGTCTTGAATCTGCAGAACTTACTGTGGATGGAATGAGAGCAGGTGATAAAACAGTCTTGAGATGCATGGGATATTGGACCGAATCTCTTTGGGGCAGATCTGATATGAAAACTTTGATCCACATCAAAAGGTTTCTATTACTATTCAAATTAAGAACCTATTGTAATAAAACATCAGTGCAAATATTTTTGAAAATCCAAATCTTAAAATAAAATCCATAAATATAATTCTAGTATAACCTTTGAATTGGTAACCCTTTCTTTGTAAGCAAATTACAAGATATTCAGCTCAGCTGTCCAAAAAAAGATACAAGTATGACCTCTGAGGGCAGCTGCTCAGTCTCTCTTGGTTCTGATGTAAATGTGGATGTGGCATGAATGTGACACACTACAGCAGATATTGAAATAATATAGTAAAAACTAATTAAAATTTTTAAATGATATACGCAGCCTTTTAGGACCCTTGCCTATACCATTAGGACCTAGGGTCTTATGTGACCTCATTACGTTATTGGTGATCTAATCTACAGTCAGAGGTTAGAGGGTTCCTGTCTGTATTCATGCTTTTGTCTAGAGCTTTTCATAATCCCCTTAAGTTCTCATTTTTAAGGCCATATCACATGAAAGACATCTTAGCTGCTCATCTCTGAGCAGCAGATGCATGATATCAATTCACAATGTAGTGGTCTCTGGCTTTGAAGGCATTGAGCAGACTGCTGAAGCTCTGGCCAAAAGATGTGTTGATTGTCTCATAACTGAGATTTATGCATTCCAAGACGATTCCATTTATGCATTCCAAGACGATTCCAAGACGTTCTAAGTTCACAGATTTTTTACTAGTTTTTAATTCTCTGTAAAAGCTGAGCCATACGTGTCAAGATCAGGAAACACAGGAGAATCCAAATGAGAGTTAATGATTTATTTGTACAGTAAATTGAGCAGGAGAAAAACACAGATGGATCTAGTCTGTCATTAGCCCAACCGCACCAGCGAAGATTCTCAGCACAGCAGAGTAGTGTTGCAAGAAGTCGAATTCTGTAACCTCGCGGCTTCCAGTTGCACCAGCGAAGGAACTCAGCACAGCGATGGTAAGTACTGTGGAGACAGGAAAAAACGGGAATCTCTCTTGACTGTTTCAGGTTA
>JAZGTI010002691.1:0-34910 GCA_036877585.1 Botia kubotai | reverse complement strand
ATCCCAGTAACTGAGCAGATTGTGAAATACTCAGACCGGCCCGTCTGGCACCAACAACCATGCCACGCTCAAAATTGCTTAAATCACCTTTCTTTACCATTCTGACATTCAGTCTGGAGTTCAGGAGCTTGTCTTGACCAGGACCACACCCCTAAATGCATTAAAGCAACTGCCATGTGATTGGTTGATTAGATAATTGCATCAATGAGAAATTGAACAGGTGTTCCTAATAATCCTTTAGGTGAGTGTATATTGTTGTGGTTGGGGTCTCTATACTGAGGTTCAAGGTTTTTGCAAAGTCAGGTAAATAGCAGAAGTCTGTTGCCACTGTAAAAATGCATTTTTACACAATATTAATGTATTCCAATAAAATTGTGGAATAACAGGGTAGTAACAGGGTAAAAGAGATGGAAGTTTTCAACTGGTTGTGCAATGTATCTGTTATTCTATGTAAAAAGAAACCTATGTGAAAATAAGGCACCATTAAATAGGTTGCATACTATGTAAACCTACAGTAAAAACAGATTTTTGCATGTAGGCTAGAATATGTGCACAGTCATATGCTCTAACCTTTCGTAGTGTACTATATCTGACCATGCGCATGAACACAGGTGGTTGCAGCACAAAACCGTAATACTTTTTATCTCCTACCGTAAATGTGTTTGTGGATTTCAGCTCATTGGACTACATAACTTTTCTTTGACTCAGTTTCAAACTCCATATTGACGAGGGCTTCACAAATACAACATAGGGTTTAAACTCAGTCATGTATAAGTCTTCTATAACCTATTAAGGAATGGAAAGATAGAAAACAACTGACAACACATTTACATTTGGTAGACAATTTTACCTAAGGTGACTTTCAAGTGACGTGCATTCAAGTTATATATCAGTTTGTTCAATCCTAGGGAATCGAACCCACAACCTTGGCAGTGTTAGCACTATGCTCTACAGGTTAAGCTACAGGATGACAGTAAACTAAATGGCAACATATGAGTAAGTACAAATCTTCAAAATAACACAGTTGTTCAGACATTGGAATTGTACTAAAGTTTCCATGCTGTTGTGACATTTTCATTTAAAACTCTTTTCTATGACTCCAAAATAAAAAATGACCATGGTCAGAAAACACATTTGTACGCTTTAGTAGAATGGAACACTTGACATTTCCAAAATCCTGCACAAGGCCTTTTGCATCAGTCATGCATAATTTCAAATATGTGCCCATATAGTATCTTTGTTAATACTGTGAGAATTTATCTATAAATGTTACAAGCTGATGAAAAATAATCAGACCACAGGAAATGTACTAATTGGAGTGGAGCTGACAGAAGCTCCCCGTCCAGAATGACATAATTCCTACCCTTCAGTCTATGTTCCAAAGTCAACAAATATGACATGTAATATAGGGCTCCCTGGCTCCCTCAAACTCTGTTTATCCCTGTTTCCATCTTTTTCTCTCTCACTTACTGCTCTTGGAGAAAGGCAAATCTTAGGCTAATTGTGGCATTTCATGCAGAATGCGTTTTTTAATAATATGAAATGAAATCTAAAAAATAATATGTTTTGTAATGAGATGTTGCTGTTGAAAACACGTGTACATGGTTACCTGATCCAGTGCTTTTTGGCACACATAAGAGGTCCTTTACTCACATCCAGCAGGCACACCTTGCTCTCCACTAGAACCCTGCACACCGCATCCAAACTTGTACCATAGTAGTTTCTATTGTGTTCACTGTACTCCAAATACCTAAGTGAAACATTTAAAAAAATATTATAGTGCTTTTTATCATTTAAACCTGAAGCTTTTTGGATTACAGTGTCTGGCTATATATGGCTATATAAAAGTAAATGACATCTACTCAAACATAAATCTATAAGTGATGTACAGTGCCTTGCAAAAGTATTCATACCACTTGAACTTTTTCACATTTTGTCACCGTACAACCACAAACTTAAATGTATTTTATTTAAGATTTGATGGGGATCTAAAATTATTTAAGATTAGGATGTGATAGACCAACACAAAGTAGCACATAATTGTGAAGTGAAACAAAAATGATATATGGTTTTCAAAATTTTAAGTAAATAAAAATCTGTGTGCCGTGCATTTGTATTCAGCATATAAATACACCTGTTCTGTGAAGGCCTCAGTGGTTTGTTAGATAACACCAGTGAACAAACAGCATCATGAAGACCAAGGAACTTACCAGACAGGCCAGGGATAAAGTTGTGGCCCAGTCAAAGTCCAGACCTAAATCCCATTGAGCATCTGTGGCAAGATTTAAAAATTGCTGTTCACAGACGCCCCCCATCCAATCTGGCTGAGCTTGAGCTTTTTTGCTTAGAGGAATGGGCAAAAATTTCAGTCTCTAGATGTGCAAAAATGGTAGAGACATACCCCAAAAGACTTGCAGCTGTAATTGCAGTGAAAGGTGGCTGTACAAAGTATTGACACAGGGGGGCTGAATACAAATGCAGCCACACTTTTCAGATTTTTATTTAATTAAAATTTTGAAAACCATTTTCGTTCCACTTCACAATTATGTGCTACTTTGTGTTGGTCTATTACATAAAATCTTAATAAAAAACATTTACGTTTGTGGTTGTAATGTGACAAAATGTGGAAAAGGCTGTTGTCATATATCATTGGCGTGTTTAAGTAATTGAACAAAGCAAAAAAACATTCATAGTGCAGCATCATTGTACAGACAACACAGTCTTTTGCTGCACATATACTGTATGTAAACACTTGGCTTTGATCAAATGTGTTTGTATTGAATAGGGGGGAAAGGATCAAGGCCCAAACCACCATCTGATATGTGACACATCTTATTACTCTCATCTCTGCTTCTGGTTTAGTATTAAAGAATATAATGCTGTAAAATAAGATTGGCGTTCGTCACAAGGAACATCAGGATCATTCTGAGTAAGTTGTAGCATATTTTAGAAGAACGTCCTTCCAAACATTTTGGCACAGCATGTTTTATAAAGTATGTAATGTTACACTTTGAATGGAAGCTACCTGTTTGATTATATATTTAAAGACAGATCCCAAAACACTCAGGTCTCAGAGGAGCAATAAAGCATAAAATGTGTTACCATAAGTTTGTCACATTAACCCAGAAAAGAAGACAGTTCATCATTCTGTGCCTCATGATACTGTCATATTAATCCATTATCCATTTTGACATAAATATAACTTAATGGAAATTAAATTAATTGAATTGTGACTTTCTCATATATGATGTTCTCATTTGAGAAGCCAGCTGTATTTTGTATTTTTTTTCTAGTGAATATAACCAACAAGCAAATTCAGAAAGGTCGCCCAGTTGGTGGTGCACTGTCATAAATATTTGCACATTCTATTCTTGCATTTATATAACTTTCTTAACATATAGGATCAGTTCTAATGTAAGTAATGTAGGTTAGTGTGGTTTTACTGCTGAGTTCTGGCAGTAACAAGCGTTTGGGCTGCATGGCATTTGTATGATAATCAAAGATGATGGTAAATGGAGTGATTTAAAAAGCAGCCTGTGTTTCCCTTCGCTAGCATGTCTCTGGAAAGTCTGTCTGTCTGCTCTCTGTCATTTCTATCTCACTCTCTTTGAGTTTTTCTTTATGTACAACTAACAAGACAGAAAGTCATTTCAAACCACAAAGGGCTCTTAAAATATCCTTTTAGTTGAATATAATGTGACACTGTTCACTGACACATGCTTTTAAAATTTTCCCTTGTTTTTAACTGAAAATGGGAGAAATAGGAGAGTATTTCCGGACAAAATGTGCTTGTGATCTGCGTATTAAGCATTAACAAGGATTAAATGTGTGATTTAAATTCCAGGAGCATCTTTAAAGACATGAATAGAGCAGTCATCTTCTTATTAATCCTGTTTAAATTCAATTTAAATAAGTAAGGGATGAAAAACGGCATTATTTAGTGCTACATTACTACTCGTTTTCTTTAGGCACGCTCTGTTATTTTTGTTTGAATGTGTAATGAACACTTACACAAATGACTCCAGTTATATATCTGATGTTTTATTCTGCATGGACTATGTTGTCTCATAGCATGCTGACCAGCCGAACACAAGTCATTTGAACTGTATTATTTCATCTTAGTATCCACCTGTTATTGCTCATTAAAAAAATAGCACAGGGACTAGCACATTTTTTCATGTAAATAATTTTTTTTTAAACTTTTTTATTCTTTTTCATTTTATAGTCTTTAGATTGTATTATTTGTGGTGTTATACATATATACATTTTTGTTTTCTCAAAAGCACTTCATAAACATTTTTAAAAGATGCCATATTAATACAGCTTACGAACATGTTTTTGTTAAATGATCTGTACTTCTATACATCTCTATAAACTGTTGTAGTTGCAAACTGGACAAAAAGAGTTAAAAAAGCAAGGGAAGTAAAACAACACTACCCAAAAACAAGCCTCTAGAATAATCTACAGCATGGGCTAAGCAGCACTCATGGGTAATTTGCTTACTTGCGGTTGGGAATATCTTTTTCAATTGTGTGTTTGGAGACAAAGTGATACTCCACCCTGTCTTTTTTTTGCCTTTTCTGCTCCCTAATGTTATTGCCTAATGTTATTAATGTTATTATCCCTTAATGTTATGTCTGGCATTAATCAAAGACCTAAATGCAATAAAATCACATTCAGCTGGATGATAAATGGCATCAATGTAAACATAATGCAACATTTTTTATGAAACAGCACAGTTGTACTTTTTATAACTGATCTGAGTGCATTGACATTTAACACAATGGAGAGAGAGTCTGGTAACAAGTGAAAAAAACTGAGCATTGGTTATTTGGTATGAAGGCTTTGGTTTAGCTAGCCTGAGTTAGGCAGAAAACATGTTCAGAGGTGAGCTTAACAAGGCCTGAGGAGCTCACCACACACCCTAACTCTAACTGTCCACACTTCTCCACTTACCCCAAAATAAACGTTAAACTTTTACCGTCATTGTGGGGGCAACAATTTGGGCCAGTTAGGATTTGTGCATATAAGTGAGTATGTGTCTGTGCATTTACTCCAGCCATGCAAATTACATATAAATTATTGTTTATGGAGTGTGCAAACTAAGTGACAAGGCAAAGACTGAGCCAATAATATGAGAATTGATATCTAAACCCCTGAAAAATGCTGTTCCCAGACATTTAACAGCAAATAAAACCCATTTCAGTATGTCAGCTTTGAAGTACAAGGCTTTATATGGAGCTCCAGAGTCAGAAGCAGTCTTTTACAAAAGCTATTATTTCATTGCACTCAAAATAAAATCAAACAGAGGATTTGGTTGTGGTTACCATTAGCTATGGCAATCATGTGTGGCCAACTGTTTGCTAATTTATGCTGAACAGCACTCACTGCTCAGACTCTATAAATGAAATAAATGTATATGTCAGACATAGTTAGACCCTAACTTTGTTTCACGCAGTTTGGAAGCTTGGAACACAGTCACAAATATGGCAAGATGTTAGCTGGAGCTTTCAAAGGGAAGAAGCAGGCAACACATGCCAGTCTAAAGCAGAAGGTTGGTTGTTTTCCAATGTAGGAAAAAAGTGACACTGCTTCATCCATCACTACATTGACAGTCTCTTAGTGGCTAGGTTTACTGCCTGTCCACATCACTCTTAGTGATGTCACTCAGAGTAACTGAATTTCATTCTGAATCTGGCTCCTCCTTCCCTGCCAGCCCCATAGAGCTTTAGGCCTCAGTGTGGAAATGGCATGTGGAAAAATGTGATGGTCTGCAAACACATTTTACAAAAACATTTACATGATTTTGGGATCACGGCACATTAGTTTTGCTTTTCAAAAATATGCCTTTTGTTGATTCTTGTTTGTTTGGTTGCTTGTGGTGTTTAAGTTTAAGTGTTGTTGTGTGTTTAACTATAAGAAGTGATGCTAATAAACTATTTTCCAGTAGCGTCACAGTAGTTCAGCTGTTTTCAAAATCATGTAGCTTTTCCAGAAACAAGCTACTTTTTCCAAAGAGTGGCGATGTAGCATGACAAAACATAACATTGCTGTCTTGCGTCATATTGTATTGCGCACACAGCTTTACAACAGAGCAACTTGAGGTAAGAATCAAGTGTGTTTTCCTAAAAGGCCCTTTCTCTCATATTTAGGCTGACTTATTTTAAGTGAATTGTTTTTTTTTTAACATTCTATATTAGGTATAAATATGCCGGTATACATATATTATACATATACACTATATTAGGTATACAACTTTATTAGGTATACATATGCAGATGTATAATGTAGTGCATACCAGGACCACATACAGACACATACACGTTTACTTAACTAAATGGATACATTTCATAGACTGTTCTGTTGTTTCTTTACACAGCTAGGTATAAGCAATATAACCTAACCCAGACTCTGACCCTAACAGAACTCTTTCATTGACAAAGCAGTAATGGATGCAGTCCACACTCAATCAATAATTAACTTAATATAAACACACACTTATCTAAATCACCAGTACCACAAAATACATTTTTTATGTTGAGCCCATTTAACAGACTGCAGGTTTGGCTAGTTAAGTGGCACATGAGCAGATTCACTGTAGAAATTGTTTGTAGGCGGACATGTACTGTATTTAAAGCATACATAGACTGTCTGGGCCATGAAGTGGCCCTTTATTCTGGCAGGCATCTGTTATTTCCATCACTGGGCTGTAAGCATAGAGATGATGGGGTAATGCTGTATTGATTTCAGCCTGTGGCTCCCTCCACTTGTACCCCTTCCAGAATACAGATCCAGTCTCTGCTCTGGCCCACATGCCCCCAGAAGGAAAAGCCATACTGCTGTTGTGAAAATGAAGAATTTATCTGGTGCCCATTTAAGAAGGACTAAATGCCCAACGCATGCCAGCTGCGAACCAACAAGATGCTGTACATTCTGCCAGCACATCTCACAAGGAAAGCTTGCAGTCACTACACCTGTTGCAGCTGGACCTCTATATGTTAAGCGTTATAAAAACTCCTGCCATTATGATAATGCATGAAATGCCTTTGGCGAACACATCCGAAAGTTCGCGTTTGGCCCGGTATAACGTTTCACAGCAAATGAGTTTCACAGAATGAGATGAAAGAGAGTGAAAAAGAAAATATTCAGTTTTCTAGTTTGACCTCAAGTGGGCTTCCAGCCTGACCCCACCGTCATCAGATGCTGATGCATTATCAGCACCCATCTTGCAAATAAACCTGCGGGCTGATGGTCTCCAAAATATTTGCAAGCTCTGCTTGTGGTGAGTTGAACAAACACATTAAGGAAGATACAGTGTATTTTCATTACAGAATGTCATTTAGGTTATAGTTCTATATGGCATACCTAGGCAAGAGAAAATTATAGAGTGGATCAAATTAGATGTTAACATATGTGCCCGTTGCCAACATAAAGCCATGAGACATTAAAAGTGGAACTAGTAATTTGTGCAACAACCTGCTCGTTATAGATGAGCGAGCTGCTTTGGGGGCTGGAACTATAATGAGCAGCTTGTTTGTCTCTTATGCAAGATAACAAATTCTGATATAACTAATTATGATAGAAATATGTTTTTAGCAGTTGTGTATATAAAGACCAAACTGTTTTTGCAGACATTGAAACAAAAGAAACGAAAGGACTGACAAATCATTTAAATAAATAAAAAATATAACCTTTTTTTGTTTGTTTTGAGGAAAAAATTGTTTTGAGATTCTGACCTTGCTGAGAGGATTTAACTTCTTTTGAAATAAATCCATGGAGGCCTTGACAAAATTGGCTTTTGGTCAGTCTTGTCAAGGCTCACTTGAAACCATTCAGTACTGGGACGGAGATCACTGTGCTCCTGTACATTGCTGTTGTTTGTTTGGGAAAGAAATCTTGCATTCACCCGCACATCTTTGCCAATGGCGGTCCTTGATATATCTAAGAATTAATGCTCTAAATTTACCGCAAGGGTGCATTTTTGTTTTAGCAGTGGATTAAAAGGTGAAAAAGCTCAAATGATCTCACAAGCCTCATCGAATTTCTAAGTAGAATATCATGCATTTATAATTATGCAAACACCAGAGCAAAGATGACGTTTCAGGCATACAGTTACTGTTTTCAAAACAATGGAAATTTTCCTCAGAATTTTGAAATCTAGAGCCTCAGTAAGTGAGACAGAAAGCTTTCACCGAGGCGGCCCTTAAAGAGATAGCTCAGGAGTTTGTGCTTAAGGAACGTCAACCTCTGATTATTCATTTTCTAAACTACTGCTACTCATAGACTGTGGCACCAGGGGACTTAAATGACAAAAATACAATAGTGGCTCCAGCTGTATGGAAAGTTAACTGCCATATCCAAGCAGTTCTTTCATGTTTGGAGGATAAGCACGTCTATTATGTTGGCTCATTTGAGGTCTGTCTTTGGAGCTGATGCTGAGGTAAACATTCTGCAGACCCAGGTTTACGTCTAGGCACTACAAAAAAAAAACAGATATATAGTTTACAGATCTACAGCGTTACCTCAACAATCAAGAGTTTAAAAATGTTTCACAGTATAGACAAAAAAGAATGTCTTTAAAGGGATAATTCAAGTGAAAATTCTTTCATCATTTCTCAACCTCATGCTGTTCCAAATTCTTTCTTCTCGCACTCTTATGTAATGACATTTAGAAAGGCATGCAAGAACCAAAGGACTTTGATGTTATTGATGTGTCTGTATACATAAGCTGATTAATGATTTTCTGACATGTTCTTGGAATATATCACTCAGATCGTTTGATTTACTTTTATGTTACTTTAATTTTTTTTTTAAGCTTGAAAGCATTGGACCCCCTTGACTGTCATTGCACAAAAACATCTTCCTAAGTTATACAAGTCTGGAACAACAGGAGGGTAAATGGTGACCTTCTTCATTTGTGGCTGCATTGTTGCTTTAAGATAGAACGTATCTCACCAGTTAGACGCACAAGACGATAAGGCTCCTCAGGCTTTCTGTAGTAAGGCATGACCTCCTGATATAGTAGTTCATGGATACTGCCATGTACTTCAACCATCTTCTGTCTCACTTGTTACCTCATGTTGTCTCCTGCTTAACCGGAAACTTCTCCTTAAACCAGCTGTGCATAAAAGACAACTAAATCAATTTTACTTTAAATGTTGTTCTGTAACAATATTTGGACAAGGTTTATCATTTTTATCAAATTGAATTTACATCGTTATGTCATAATGTGTCAGATTCGATTATAGGATTCTCTTTTCTCATATATTGAGTAATGTGTTTAGATATTACAGCATAATTTGCTCAGAGTCATTACCAAGTAAAGATGCCAAAAATATTTGGATAGTTGTACTAACATCTGTTTCTTATTAGGCAAGTGTGTTTGTCTGGATCATTAGTGCATGCTGTAGAATGCTGTCAATGTCTAGTCTTGGTTTGGAATTGGTTTCTGGAACCTGACTTCAGACTTAAGGACCAAAGAAGGGTCAATAAAACTGAGAAATCAGCAGACTTCAATCTAAGAGGTTGTCAAAACAATAGGCCTGCAAGACCAGCTGTTTGGTACTCAGAAATGTAAGTTCTTGTGAGCTTAACAGTGGCCTGCTGGAGAACCAGCAATGGGCATGTCATAGTAATTCTAAGAACCCCATGCAGCAATTGCCCAACAGATCACAATTCCTGTAGTGTTTCTGTAGTACAACTGCTACGGCATGGTGCTAGTTGAACCAGAATCATCAATTCCTAGGAGCGGATGAAATGTATACTTCAAATGCAAAGTGGGTTATTTTGGATAGAAGCATCAGCCAACTGCTTAAATGTCATTTTTACCTGTGTGAAAAGGTTTTTTCAAATACACGGACAGTCTGCAATTTAGTGTATAAAACAAACATGCTAGTACATTGTCACGACAACCCTTACAAAAAAAAGTTTATTCAAGTGTACTTTTAACATACTTCTTTTAAACTAAAAAAAATTAAAAAGTATACTTTGTCTAGTTTTTATGTACATCTCAAAAACATACCTTAAATATATTTAAAATGATACTTGACTTATACTGATAAAAAGTCTAAATAAACTTGGCCTGTGCTTGTGTTTAATCTTTTCATCAAGATTGTATTTATTTATTTGTTATTTATATTAAATAGTTATAGTTACTAATGTAACCTTGGTTCCCTGAAATGGGTATGAGGGAATGAGACCTTGCGATCATGCTTTGTCACTTTGGGTCAGGGTTTCTCAGGTGGGGCAGATTCTGGGTCAAATCGTAGGCTATATGCTACTGGAAGTTTTACATGTAAATGACTAAACGCATTCAGAACACTTTTGGCAGAGTATTACTGTGTTTGAATAGTGATCTAGAATCTAGTATAAAAAAAATGACTGCATGTGGAACAAAGTGTTTCTTCTTTGTTAACATAATAGCACAACAAGAAATCCAACCACCAACAAGAGGAAACATCTAGACGCTGTACAGGAACAGTGGCTGCTGTATATCAATGACAATCTTAGTGTTTAATCACCAGTCTCAAGCAGTCTCTTGATATGCTGTTTTGAATAAGATTAATAAGTACACTGTTTAATTCAAAAGAGATTGAGAGTTTATAAAAAAGCCACATTGTTGCATTACTTTTCACAACATAACAGAACTGCAGGCACATTGGCTACATATACAATCCCAAAGGGCTGTATGTCATAAACCATCTAGCTACATCAGCAACTTTAGTTCCAACATATTAATCAAGTATTGTTTAATCAACAACAGAAGCTGTGCACTTTGGTCGTTAAATAATTACTATCAAATAGGAGGAAAGCACATGTTTGGGGCACATAGAAATTAAAACTGGAGGCTATAAAACAATCGTCCAATTAACATGGCAATTACCAATGATAAGTTTCATAAACAGATTACAGAGTGCTTTTGATGCTATTAATGTTCAATTGTAATTTTTATTTGGTGCTCAGCCTTAACATAATGGCCTTGTTTAAAAAATTGATAACAGATATAGGCATATCTCATACTGTCTGCTGAGGCATCTTCTGTACTTGTTTGTATCACCAATATCAATCTTGCTGAATGATTCCAGACATTTCCAGAGTGTCCCGCACAGAGAACAAAACCAGCCTGAAGGCCAGACTGCTTCTGTATAAATAAATCAAAAGAAAGCTAGGAAGGTTTGACAGAGATAATTAAAAGCCAGAAGATGAATGTTATCTGAGCGGCCCACTGGACTCCCACTAGATAAGAATCTCTTGACAGTAGATTTTCTGTCTTAGGCTCTTTTGACTTTTCTCTTTGTTTGCTTTGTTTTGCTGCAAAAATGCGCCATTATATTCTATGTTGTAAAAAATGTTTTATGTAAAAATGTACTTTGTGGTAGCATCTAAATAATAGTTACCTTGGTTAACATGGTAACTACATTAGGTTTCACTAAGATCAGTCATTTTAAGGGATAGACAGGTAGAAATATATCATTGAGATGTTAACACCTTTGCATTGTAAAAATGCTTTTGTGGATAAATAAGTGCATTGCAGAGGAATTTTCAGTTGCTTTACAATTACTTTAGCAATATCCTAAAAACCACCCAACCCACCATCTTTCCTCCACCATCTATGAGCCTTTGAAGTATGCAGAAAAAGAATAAACCAGCCACAATTTGTACTCATACTATTCTAATATTTAGCAGACAGTAAAGAAGACATTCACAATAATGCAATAAGTTTGCATTAGTTCTTTGAGGTTAAAGGAAAAATGTTTTAGTGACAACAACTCAGCTATGATATAAACTCAGCTAAAGATATAGCACAGATAATCTCCTATTCTATGACGCTATAATTCCATCAACCTCCATGCCCATTTCTGTTCCCAGATGACCTGTGTTAAAGTAACCAACATTACGGCTCGTTTCTATCATGTTTGAGGAAAGCGGGATGCCTGGCAGTAAATAAGCAGGATTTCATCAGGTCTGATCATAAATACAGTTGATGAGTGGTGATCAAGACGTGGTGGTGCTGAATTATCTAGAGATTAGAGATGTCAAACCTTCTGCATTTACCCTCTATAATAATTCAGTCAGAATAATTCAGTCAGAATAATTCAGTCAGAATAATAACGGAAACATGGCCACATTAACATTTTCAGAAAATAACATGACGCAGGAGTCACACACCATAAGGTTAATGTTCCTTAATCCATGGGCTCACCCACATATATGCGATCCCATGGAAGCCATGTTGTGGGCACCAAGATGCCTGAAATGGTATAGGAATTTTAAATTCCGACATCGATAGAATTCAGTGGGTAGAACAGACTCTTATAAGTTACAAAGATTTTTGAGCTTTTGGAAGCAAAAGATTGACTCGGGAGCAAGATAATCCCAGCGGTCAAGTTATGTTCCAGACACTGTAACATGGAAGATCAGTGTAGTCAGGCCCAATAGAATAAGATTCAACATTTGTCTATACAAGCTTAGACAAATCAACACTAATACATGTTTCAAATCAGTGCCCTATTACAGGATCCCCAACTACAATTCTGTAGATTATCTCCATTGACATTCAGTGATGCAATGCCTCCTCTGTCCCAACCCAGGAACATATATTCAATATTGGCACAAACCCATATTAATGACCACTAATTCAAATATCGAGGGAGGTTGCATACACTTTAATGTCAATGGAGGTTAAGGCCCTGCCCCAGACTGCCCTTCTGTTCCTTGAGCAGGGCATGGAGCCACTCTGATGAGCTATTAAATCATTGCTAGCAATTTACCGTGAGCACTGAGGCAGTACAGACACCACATCCCATGCTGCGGAATTTAAACAGTCCACTAATATGATGGAGAATGCTGCAATATCATTTTGTTATGCTTCTTCAGAAACCGCATACTGCACTTAACCTCATCAAGTGCTCCATCTACATTATCTGTCAAATGGTAGATAAAATGTATGAGATATCAGATGTGGCTGGTTGCACCAGGCTGCATGTTAAAACCATTATCTGTTTAATGAAGACTTGTGATTGCCATATAACTTGAGTCGAGTAATGCACACAAGCTGTGGCTACCTGACACCAAAAACATCCCAAAGATCTGGAGAAGTAAGCACACGGTCTGGAGTTTCAACCATGTATTAGCTTCTTGGCTCTTTATAGCAAGTGGGGCTGCATACTGATTAAATAATCTGGTTTGTAAATAGAGCCTGTTTTTAATGCGTCCCTGTTTTCCATGTCTGGATCTTATTGGGATTTGCTGATACCTTTTCCAGGTTTCTCCAGTTTAATATCCCACCACACCTTTCCCCCATGACCCTTTTCATATCCCACAATACCCTGGGCCTTGTATCTCTTTGTGGTTTCTTTGAGTAGCACTAGCACTCTAGCAGTGGCTTTGCTGAATAGATTTATAGAAGAATGTTGACAATTGCTCCAAGAGCATCCAGTGCTACTGGAGCTCTCCATCCGTGGCAAAAGCATCCAGTTTTCCATCACATACTTGCTATGCCGCCACTGTGATAAATTTCAAAATTCTGAACCTGGCACAATAAGCCCTATGTGGCTGGGTCCCATTGTAATGTCTTAAGCATGTTGTCCTGAGGGACTGTAGCAGCACTGACGCTAGTTTGGCCATTGCATGTCCTGGAGATTAGCCGTGGACATGCTGACTTTTAAAGTGGGGTCAAGATTGCCAAAAAGCTGAAAACGAAGCATGCCTCTGCTAGACTCATCCGGTAGCCTAGCTGCTAAATGAGCATAGTGCATGTTCGGCTGTCTGATGGCTTTTATCACAAATGGACCAGCACAAAGCACCGAGTCTGGAGCCATCAAAGCCTCTCCCATTAGCATGAATGCTCAAACCAGATCAGTCTAAATCTAAAACTAATGACCCTCACCTTGAATAAACATCATCTTTATAATAGTGTGGGAACACAATGCAAAAGTACAAATGTAATGGAATGAGATGAATATCTCTAACAACAGCCTCATTCATTGTGGCCAATACAGGTCAGGTCACATGTGGGGCTTTAGGACACAATGGCATGTGTGAATATTATAAAAGAACACAAAATAAAGGTGATGACTTTACATGTTAGACAAACAGATCCTTACCTATATGTATGACACATTTGGCTCCATATGCTCTGGGTGAGGGCAGGTCAGAGGGGGGGAGGGATGAGAAGTGAAAAAAGTGCACGGATAAAAAAAACTGGAGTTTGGGCAACCCATAATCAAGAAGTGGTGAATAAAGGGGCGAATTGCTATAGTACCGTTTTCACATTATTTAAACATTAAAGATAAAAATACTGTAAAATTAAAGTTAAGTAACTGTTACGTGTGCACTGAAAAGAATGAAAGATTATCTTCCATGTCTGTTCAGAATGTGAATATAAGAGCAAGGGGTCAAGAGGAAGAGAGAATGCTAAAAGAGAGAAAAATAAAGTTTTTGACATTTGTTAATTTGTGTAACAAGGGTTTGTCTAAAATTATGTTGCAGAAAATCCACATTCAACATTCTGTAGAAGACACAATTCCACCCAGGTCTCTGTGCGTGCTAAATGCAAAAATATGTACCAGGTTAAACATTTTAGAAATGAAGACTATTAGTAACAAATTGGTAAAAGTTATTTCCCTTTTTGTAACATGTTCTATTCAGAGCACCAACTAGGACAAAACCGCCACTGATGACCCGCAAAAAGAATTAGTGCATGATGCCTGTTTTTAGAGCTTTCCACAAATACAGTAGACTGTGTTATCTGTCATAGAAAGAAGCAGTACTTAGATACAGCAAAATACCAAACACTTCATCAATCAATCTTACTGTATAATCAGTGAACATGTGATGTCATTTTAACTGCCTAAATCTGGAACATCACAGAGGGCAAAAGTAAAAATGGTCCGTTCCTTTAAAAACTCTAAACACCTCTCCTCATCTCCGCTCTTTCATTTGGTGGCTTTAGCATGTAAACAATGAAATAAATAATAGCAGGGATTTCTGAGAGCTGTACCGTAAAGAGGAAAGGAAAGGAAAATGAAATTATTTTGGAAGGGTAAGAACATGCTTTTATTTCTGAAAAGGGATGAAGTGAGCACCATAAATCCAAAGCTCACACTGTGTGTGTGGCCTGGTCTTTTGAAGCCACAACACAGTGGAAGCCAGGGGGCAAGTTGTGATGTTCGCTCCAGTTGTCTGTCATGCTGTGGCCAATGTGGATTTTCGAAATAGTAATTGCAGTTTTCTGTGACCATGCTCTACTTGTCCTAACCATGTCCTCACCTGTGGTTCATTGTGGAATGATGTGTTTCATGCTTTTTAGAGACAGTAAAATGCTAGTGGTGTTTTCAGTTTAACATGTGGCATTTGGGTGACCTCCTGCTTGAACCCGAGCTCTGTGTGTGTGTGTGTTACGAGGAGGTTGTAAAGTGACCTCGTCCATGATTGCTGTGTGATGATTCAGTCACAGAGCAGCTGTCACTCTCCTTGTATCCAACCCACAGATGGAGCTTTTATAGGGAAGGCTTTCACTTTGAACAGGCATACAATGGCTTTTCAAAATGAGATGATCGAAATATTCCAGACCCATCCATTCCAATTTCCATTCCTCTTCAATTTCCTGAACAATTTATAATGCAGCAAGTGAACATAATACAATGACAAGTATGTATTAAAACAAGTATTTTTCATCATGATTTTCATCACTGCACCATTGGCTGAAATAGATAAGAATAAGAATATCAGCATATTGAAAAGTTTTCACTGGTCTTTAGCTTAGTATGTGCTGTAGTGTTCGGGTAAAATTATTCAGTGACGCTGAGAAAAAACATTACTCATGCCTTGATGTTACATTTGTTTAAAGAAAGCCACATTTTAAAAGAAAACGCAGCATATTGTAACAAGCTGTGTGAGGTTTGTCTGTGTGAATTGAAGTAAGGAACAAATTTCAGATGCTAAACACATTAGATTAAGTGCTCTTACAAAAACTAAACTATAACAAAATCTGGATGGGAAATATCAGTATCAGAGGGTGTTTTCAACTTGAGCTCTCATTAAAAGAACCAAAGTCAGACCTCTGGCTGCTTTTACACTTAAGTCATCTTTTAAAGAACTACGTTTTTAAATGCAATCCCTGATCAAAAATGTTCCGTTCCATTTCTCTACATAGGCTGGCATATCCCAAACAGCTACAGTATCTAGTAACTATTAGCGCAGCATACTGTACACCTCATATATCTACTTGCACATTCACTCCTTAGAGATAGTTCACCCAAAAACGTTTTTTTCCATTATTTACTCTCATCATTTACATTCCAAACTTATATGAGGTTTATTCTTCTTTGGACCAGAACAAGGGATATTTTGAAAAATGTGTCAGTGGTTTTGTGTCCATACAACTGAAGTCAGTAGATGCCAATGTCGCTTGGTTAACAACATACTTTAAAAACATCTTCTTTTGTGTTTGTCAGAAACACAAAGTCATACAGGCTTGAAATTACATGTGAGTAAGTAAATGATGTTAGGATTTTCAGTTTTGGGTGAACTATCCCTTTAATAGGTTTGCATGTTGTTCTCATTGTTAAATGCCTTTAGCAATTATAGGCTGCTCCAACAGGGCATCTGCAGTCTTTCTGTGGCTCAGTACGAACGTGTTCACACGTAGTAAAACATGTTGAAATACATTCAACAGAGCTGCTGTGAATTACGGCACTTCCTCCGACTTTATCAGGCCGTGTATTCAGCTCACGTCTCCAGAGAGCTGCTCCAGGAAGATGCCTGGCACCCTCAGATACACTCTCATCTCACACTTTCACTAACATTCTATCTACTTATCACACGTGTGACATCACTTTCCTTCTGCAATCGTTTCCACTCCACTCTCTAAGACAATGAACATATGTTTTCTCTGTATTCTTGTTATTACTGCCATAAAGATACGTTCAACTGGATGTACAATGCATAAAAGTGTCTCCTGTGTTTTGTGTCACATGTGGCACTTCAAGTAATTTCTTTTTCCTTTTCAGCAAACGGTAAATGAAAAAACGTTTAACCTTAAATGTAAGGTTAGTAGAAAACCACTGCAAATATTATGGATCTTTATTTTCCATTCATTTTCAGAGATATTTAATGTTGGCTTGTAGTAATTATGTAAATATGAAGAAAACAGAATGTGACTTTTACGGAATGTAAATTATTTCACAATAGGGTCTCATGGGGTAACAAGGTAGCATGCAAATTGTAAGTAAACATTATTTGTTTAGCTATCTCAGTGTATTGTTTCAATATTGCTCATGTACTGATTGTCAGGGATTTCTGTTCTGTTCTAGTGAATGCTTTTGCCATGCTGGGTAACTGGAACAGAGCTTCAGGTCTCATTAAAGCCACTCTGCTGCAGAAAAGACATAAGAAATACACTCAAAACATCACATTTAGCAATGTAATATTCAATATCAAATAGTTGTCTAATCAAAGTCAGGTCACATTATATAGTAAAGCTTTGTTCCCATCGTGTCACTAAGGATTGATTTGGGCCAGACACACAAATAACCAAAGAACAGCAGCTTGATAGATTCCCACTGCCGTGATTGGATTTGGTTCAGGTTTTGATGAGAATGATGGTTTTCTTTGCAAGAGTGAAAGCTTGACTAAGAGAGTGTCAGACTGTGTCCGCCATTGACTGTGTCTAATTCAGCATTGAGAACATGATGACAGGGATCTAAGCCTGACCCACAATTCTGAGTGAGACACTGACAACAAAAGGATCTGATTTCTACTGTCTAGGCTCGGATTGAAAAGTAGCAATAGTTTAATTATACAAGTTTTCTTACCTCTGCTGAAGCTGTCTTGAGGGAATCATTACAGCCCTGGGGTTTGGCCGCACTGTCATCTGGCCTGCAACCAAGTGTCATCCTCTTGGCTTACAATCTGTAACAGATCTCGTCTCCAACCCAACGTCTTTGCGAGAAATGGCAGGATCTGCTTTAGGAGTGTAGTCTAAAAGTGCCCTCACAAAGAGCTGCAGTAACACATTTGATGTCACCAAGTTTGTTTTTAATTATGCAGAGTGTAATATGAAATGCAGAAAACAATGTGCTTCATGTACACTTCGATTCTGATAAAGAGACCTTGGTGTTTTTGGTTTTCATCTCCAGCTCCTCTTTGGTGCCTGGAACGACTTTGAAGGTCACTGCTCCATCTGACTGGGCCTGGAGGACATGATTATGAAATACAGGTCCAAAGCAAGCTTACAAGGTACAGATTTAATAACATAAACAAAGACAGAATGCAGATCTGTTATCCTTAGGAAAACCACAACACACACACAAATGTTTAAACACATTTACTGACACACAAAGGCAGGCATATACAGTACTAGTATGGACAGTACCTCTTGTGGGTTCTCTTTGGAATTGACCACCTTAAGTTTGTGACCATCATTATTTAGACCTGTAGCATTAAACAGTGAAGCAATGATAAGTTGAACAGTTACAATCTAGTTAAATTAATTATGTTAAACTCTATAGGGCAAATTAATTAAACAATGGTTTAAGTTGATAGAGTAATTTTGTCATGGAAACTGTGTATAATTCATTAATCCCCCTCAACCCACTTTAACCAGTCTGCTTTGGTATAGAGCAGCAGCAATGTATTTAAATTAAATCTTTTTAATTCAAACATGTAATTGTTTATTTAAATGAGGTCTGTTATAGAACATGATTTATAGTGCAATAGCACTGTTAGCTATCGCAATTGTGCCATACAGTGGTAATATATATATGCACTTTCTGCATTTTAGGGCCAATTCAGGTGGCATTATTTAGCAGTGCTGGAGTGATCGTACCGTTGTACAGCCCAGTGTACTGTGCCAGATTGTGGCAGTTGGCGGCATCCTCTAGAACTTAGCATTTTGAACTGGCCTACAAGACAGCTTTCCTGTAGCTCAGTGGTTAGAGCATGGCGTTAACAACGCCAAGGTCATGGGTTTGATCCCAGGGATTGCACATACTCAATGTATAGTGATCAATGTGTAGTATAATGCAATGTAAGTCGCTTTGGATAAAAGCGTCTGCCAAATGTCAAATGTCAAGATGGGAGACTGGCACTCACTGAGGCACAAGTCGTTGAGCTGTGTATCATGCTATTACCTGCTTTGCATTATTGTTGTAGTGAAACAGATGCTACAATAATGCAGACAGCATGTTCAAAAAATTTTCATTCACTGGGCACAATTAATTCCTGGTAAATTCCTAACTGTATATTTTTTTAAATATTTTTGAATATGAAACAAACTTCCGTTGACATAATACTTTTTAAGCAAGAGCCACAAAATGACAGGAGTATACCTTATCATTTTCTGGCTATTTTTCAATTAAAGTGACCCCAAAATGGTTTTTCGATGGTTCTTTGCAACCCCATAAGAGCTCTTATATTATGAAGAATGATTTTTTACTGTTGAGTTGGAAGAAATATATCTTGATTTTACATTATAGGTTTAAGATTATAGATTAGAGTATTTGTTTTTTAGTTTCTTTAAAGCAATATAACTGTGAAGAACTAAGGAATCAAAAATTATTTGGAATAAAATGGTGCTCCTGCAACATTAGACTGGATAATCATCTTGGTTATTTTAGGAACCCTTTACTTTTAAGAGTACTGATCAAGGACCCAATGGTGATAGAACATTCAAGTGTTTCCACTGCGTGTTTCCACTGAGGCAGCTCCTTCTCTGATGATCCGAGCCACAACTGTATCTCCAGTGGACGCATCTTTCTTTATAGTGGCTCCCTGCACCAGAGAAATGTTTATCAGGACTCTGTAAGCTGTCATTCAGAAATACAAATCGCAAGGTTCCAGCATTCATTTAAAGCAAATCGACCGTAAAGCTCAAATTCATGGAACCAGTTACAAGCAAACAATTCCAGTTTGCCTTGTAAAACAATTTATGACTGTCAGCAGAACTCCAAGTAGGAAACAGGACAGAAATCTTCACAGAGGATGATACAGGTGTGAATATCCTACCAGAAATCTTAAGTTGTGCAGAGATCTGAATTAAATGTTGCATGACACCATGACGAAAAAGTCAAACTTAATAAAGGAAATTCTATTCCCGAAGGCTCAAATTAAAACAAAAAAGCTTTTGTTTAAATCACACATCTTGTTGACATTATATGTCAAACATCTGATAAATGTCTTTTAGTGTGTGAAGGAACAAATCAGCAGCCAGGTTCATTGGATCCAACTACACATGATGTTTGACCTTGATGAATTAGACACACGTCTGTGCATGATCTCATATTACATCACTTCTCACTTAGAGAGAAGAATCATTTGTGTTTTATTCATGTAACAAAACTTTTTGCACAATTTTATGTGCCTCAATCCCAGAGTTGTTAATACATACACTGTGACCACTGTATCACCGATGAACTGATGAACTGGGTTAAACCCTTTATTAATAACTTGCTAAGAGCCTAAAATAAACTACAGTCCAAAAAAAGACGGAGTAAACATTTTAGTTCTTACAGGGCCTCGTAGATAACTGGTTTTAGGAGGCCATTACTGGTTTTAGGAAGCTTCTGCAAGCTTGTGGAGAAGTACATGTACACAATGAGGTACATGATGGTTACACTAGTCAGGCTACATGGAGCACTAATAGAGGAGTTAGGAGGCCCTGTGTAGTTCCTTGACCACGAGAGAAGCCAAAATGGCCTGCAGTCCTTAATCACAGGGCTCAAGCCCCCTATCCAAGGCACACAGTGATCTCCGGCCTGTGGAGAACTTTTTTGTTTCTTCTCATGAGCGGAACTGCTTTTTAAATAGAGAATGGAGAAACCATGACCCAGTGTTTATAGCTCTCTGCCCATGGTGTGGAGAAAACAGATGGGTTCTGGTCTGTGCCTGTTCAGAGATAGAACAATGAGGTTTAAGGTTCATACAGTCTCATGGCAGCACCAGTGTTCCTCATTAGTAAGGTAACCCTTATCTGCCAGTCCCATAGAGTTTGCACAATATCACAGATCAGACCTTTATACTTCAATTGTTGTTTGTAGAACAATCAGCTACAGCATACTGTAGACTCTAGTGTAGATGCACATGATTTAAACAGACAACAGGCAAAACGTGCTGATTTATTTTTTGTTTGGTGACACTCTCTGCATCCAAGTGAGTGTTCCCACACTGCTTGAAGGTCTTGACTCTCGTGACTTGCAACATGTGCAATTCAGTTTCTGACAAATAACATAAACCTTTTGAATAATTCATCATAGACTATTCCATTCCAATCACAATCATGGAAGACAACGGATGGAAAAAAAATCAGTCCAGTGAGTGGATGGCACGGAGGGACTCTTCGTCACGGACGTACCAAAAAGTGATGATACACTTTCCGTTCCTTCTCTGGAATTTATAAAGCTCCATTCAAACGGCTGCCTCGTCCGGCGTTACTCACCAGATGTTAAGAGAGTCATAATGGGGGGAAAGCATTTTACAAGCTATGCATTATAATTGGGAAGGCTGCCACGTTGTGCGTCAGAACAAGAAGGTTAACCAACAATAAAGAGATAAACCTTGTCTGAGAGGGTTCATTCAGAAGTTGTGCATTTTATTTGACGAGCGTGGTACGGTGTTTCCTATTTGTATTCAAAGCGTCACATCTAAGTAACACAAATGTAAGTGCAGATGGTTTTGTTCAGTGATGGAAAATATGATTCTGGAGGTAGAGCTGAGGGCAAGACTGATCCAGGTTACGCTTCGATACTCTTTAGTATTATAATCCAAATCTTTACTCTAAATATGCGTGCCTTAATAGTGTTCTGGTGATTATAATCAAAAACAATTTTGCTAAGTTTTCCAAATCAGTTTCAGTGCCATGACCTTAAAAGGATAGTTCACCCAAAAATGAAAATTCAGTCATCATTTAGTCACTCTCATATCTTTCCAAACTCATATGATTTTCTTTCTTAGGTGGAGTTATAAAGGAAAAGTTTACGAAAATATTGATGTTGTTCTTTTCCACACTGCTACTTATCTCCGCTACTTATTCTCATTAATTTTCACCAGAGTTCCTGTAGCTCAGCTAGTAGCACATGGTACTTGCAATGCCAGGGTTGTGGGTTTAATCTCAAGGAACACACATAGTGACAAAATATGTACACTGCCCTTCAAAAGTTTGGAAACGCCCTAGAAAAGTGGGGTTGCACTGATAAGAGACAACACAAACTACAAAAACATATTTTATTACATAAAAAGTTTATACATAGAAACACTTACATTTTCGATTCAGCAAAATATCCACCATTAGCAGCTATTACAGCTCTGCATAATCTGGGCATCCGAGCTGTCAGTTTGTTCAAACATTGACTTGATATATTACTCCAAGCCTCCTGAAGGATTGCCCAAAGATGATTCACACTGGTTGGACACTTCTTACGGAGATCACGGTCCAGTTCCTCCCATAGTAGCTCAATTTGGTTGAGGTCGGGTGATTGGGGAGGCCATTCCATGACTAACCATAATAATAAATTACTATTGCTGGTCTTCAATGATAATGTCAAGTTACTTTAATGTTTTTGCACCAAAAAATGATAAGGATTTATGCTGATATCGTCCAAAACCACACTTTGCCAGGGGTGTTTTCAAACTTTTGGAGGGCAGTGTACTTTGAATGCACTGTAAACATTGAAGTGCTTTATATAGCAATAATAAGCATCTAGTCCTTCTGGGCCACTGTGTCATGCACTGGCAGAAGACTTAAAAAAGGATAATGAAGCACAGATGTAAGACTCTGTGGTATAGGGGTTTGATTAGCAGGGTTTGTCAGGGGAACATTATTACATTTATTACAATGCTAAATTTTAAAATATTGATTTGAGTTACATAAAAAATAAAAAAAAATTATATTCACATAAAAAAATTATATTTTTTTATGTGAGAATAAAGAGATGGTGGAGGCATATAAAAAGACACATGACTATTAGAGCTATTTACGACAACAGCAGCCTGGGACTATTGTCATTTATTCAGTTTAGCATTCATGTTTAGCGTATGTGCAGCACATATATTTAAGTGACTCTGTAGCGCTAGTAATCTATTTCAGTATGCTTTAAAACTAAAACACTAAACAGTCTTGCAACTGAAGCCTCTCCCTGTTCAAGTGGATTTTCAATAACTCTGGCCTGGAGACAAACTCCACAAAGATGTCCCAGAGGAGAACTTATGACCTGAGCCAGGCCCACTGTGCTCTCCAGGAGTGGTGCAGGCTGATGTTTCCTGAGACCATCGAGATTAGACTGGATGTTCATACAATAAAAGAGAATGGTGACTATGGACTGTTTGGAACCAAAGGTTACAAACAAACAACTTAAAAGCACCATAAAAATAGTCCATACAACCTTTGTGCTATGAGCCCTTGGAACAATGATAAATTGCATAATTCAAATGTTATTATTTACAAACAGCCACAAACATAGCAAAATGCTATCATTGACCAATCAGAATCCAGCATTACAAACAGCAATGAAATTTGAAAATCATTTATCTTGTGTATAAATATATATATCCATGTATATAAGAAAGTAACACTGTTAATTTGTCTTTCCGCTTGGCTCAATAAAGACTCTTTCCACAACGAATATCGCCTCATAAAATGTTAGAGCCAAACAAACGATCCAACAACCAACATATTATTAATCTATGAAAAATAAAGCTGTCAAAGCCCTCATCAGTAAAACTCCTGAACTCTGTAAACTTAATATGTGGGTCTTGTTTTTAACAAGCTTAGAAGTCTATTTTCCTCTGTCCTTTTGTTGTCAAGCTGATGCTTACAGTTAGAGAGCTTATTTTCTATATTGTGTCAACTGTATATGATTATGTTTCGATCAACTGTTCCAACAGAAGAATATGCATGCCTAAAGCAGACGACTTGTTTAGAGACAAGAAAGAAACACGCATCATTTGGATTCATTTTCTACAAAATACTATTCATGTGTCTTTTATCTAGCGACAAAAGCCCACCATCAAAGCAGGAATTCATTCATCTGCTTCTACTTTAAATCACTCTGAGATAGTCACGCTCCCCTGTGTTTGATCCTCCCAATTCTTGATGCGAGTGTACGTTTCTTCTCACCTGTATGTGAGGTTTGGAGAGCAAGTCCAACAGCTCTGATGTCTCCGGGCTGACGACTGCGCCACACAGATCTTATGCCAACTGAAACAAATGACAAATATGTTTAAGGCAAAAGACATTTAACCTTTGCAACTTAACAATGTCTATACAATATGTAATAACAGGCTCTTTTCGAGCCACTGACCATTCTATTCGTCTGACTTAATGCTCCAGGTATCATGAACAAATTTAGTGCCAGTTTGCTTTGGCAAAGCTCTAGAGTCTGGTTCAATCTATCCAAATCACTTGACAATATTATGCGAGTGTTTGCATAGCAAGTCAAAAAGCCACAGTACCAGGAACCCTGGAGAAATGGCTCTTTCTGTTGTGGCTCAGCCAAACAGCGACCAGCTAGACTGAATGCGGTTGCAAGTGACACCGGACCTGACATTAAACATACATTAAATCTCCAAAACTGAAATTTTACACCAAGCTGCGTCGTAAGGAAAATGCTTTAATGGCTTAATGCTTCGAAATGTCCTCCTCACTTTCAGGCAGAGGGAAGATGGAAAGTGATATGACTCTAAACCTACTCTTTGCTTTAATGAAATACGGCATACACAGACACAGGCTGGAGATAATCTTCTGTTTCAAGAGTCTCTGCAGAATTGCGCTGATACAGACAGGGCTGATTGCTTTTGCAAGATGTGCATGGAATGATTCAGGTTTTTATAATAAAACTTTGAGAACTGTGAAAGTGAGATAATAGTAATGGATAGAGACTTTAATTTAACTTATAATGTACAACAAATTCTTTGGAGGGAATTCAATAAGCATGATTTGCACACCCTGTCTGTGTTTTGTTAGCTCTCGATTTACTAAAGAAATTACGTTGAAGAATCTACTGCTGTGATCAATAGAAAATGTAAACAAATGCCTTTCAAATAAAATTCCATATACTGCCTGCTTTCCATGGGTGATAAAAGCTAAAAGTTAATAATTGCCCCAGGTGAATAGCACTGTGTTATATGCCCAAAGATACATGTTTTAGCATTTAGTTTGCCTCTTTATGTAGTACATTCAAAACTTGCAAACAAACAATTGTGTGAAAAAAATGTATACATATACATATTTGTATACACAAAATAGTACACATACATATATGATATACATAATAGTGGTTTTAGCTTTTCAGGAAAACAATTGGCAAATTATATTTATTTAAAAAAAACAATAAATGATCAAGTGTCTGTGTATGCAGCAGGTATATTTATGTGACATTGAATGTTGAATATTTATTCATTTTAGGACTCTTGCAACCACTGGCATACACCAACCCTATGTGGGACCCCTCACAACTTTTGTAACAAATATTCTATTATTATTATTATTCTATTATTTGCCTATTTGGAGAGATTTTACACCAAATACAAGTAGCATAAAACTGCAAACATACTATGTGGACATCATAAATTTTCAATGCAAACTCACTGAAGCCTGCCAGATTTACACTTTCTAAATGACAGAAATTAGAATAATAATAATAAAAAAGAAAATAAATTATTTTATGGGAAAGATATTACAGCACACAACATGCAAAGTAAGGAAAAGTGTTTAGGAAAGAACAAAATTTAAGAAAAGGGTTGGGGTTGTCTTATGGTTCACTGGGGGACTCACAAGATTTGTGGTAAGCCACTGCTTGCAACCAAAAACTCCTCCAGATCCTCAGAGCATCATCTGATCACTCTGTTCTGGAGACAAACAAACACCACAAGATGCCCCAGAGGAGAACTTAAACCATGAAGCAGGCCCTCTGCGCTCTCCAGCAGTAAGGCTGGCTGCCGGGCCCTGTACTTCTGCAGCCTGTCAAGGACCTGTGAAGAGAGGGGAAGTGGCATTAGACTGCAGTCTGATGTAAGAAGGTCAACCTTGCTGGCCACCCTGTTCACCTCCCAAAATGTGCCTAAAAGCAAAATGTATCATCTGAGTAATATATCACACAGTGTCACCATGGCTGATGATATAATGAGCAGATAAGCCACATGCCTGTGGTAAATCAGTCAAGGACCTTCAAACCAAACATTCAGAGCTTTATGTGGAGGCCACTGGCAATAGCCATCTGTCCGTCCATTGGCTGGACTTTGTGTGCGGTGAAAGCAATGGGAAAACTTTAGAATATTAGCCAAGAAATATGTAATCGTATTTATGGCCCTCACACAGCCAACAATCCTCATAAACACGAACATGTTTCATAACAGCTGTACAACAATCTTAACTTTTTTAAAAGATGATATCACACATCAAAAACAGACACATGCAGGCTTGGGGCCGTATTCTCTGTTGAGACCGGATCTACAAAACTACACATAAATTCCTCTGCACACTAGCTGTACTGAATGCCCACCTGCCAAATCTCACACTTTATATAGAGATAGGCCAAAAAGTAATCTATATTAAAAAAACTAAGTAAATATAATATTTCCACAACAAAAAGGCTGTCATTTTGTGTAATGCCCATACTGAGGGGAAATACAAAAACTGATGCAATAAAACTACAATTCATGTACATGTATTTTCACTCAAATCATACGCTACATTGATTTCAGATTCTTATGGTACTTTTCTCATAAAGTTTCTCCTTGTTTGTAATGGCAGTATAATTGCTTATTTTCGGACAGACAAAGAGCTCTGATTTTCTTTACAGTCACATGGTAGTGCCTTGGAAAAAGCAAGAACATTCTCTTTATGCGCACTTACTTTAATCCTTTAGTTGCATGTTTGTGTTTGGCGCACAGACGGATTTTAAAATTGGTTGGAATGCACTGCGCAGTGAGAATTGGTACATCAATCTAAGTTTTTTTCAGACTAAAATGGTTCACTCAAAAAATTTCATAGGCTGCCTCTTGGGAGACACTTGTTGATGTAACAAAAAGTTTTCTGTGATAGATCCCTCAGCAGGTGTGTGCTTGTGTGCATCTCATGACTGCATGAAGGTGCATTTCTTAGAAAAACTCTGCATGTTGCTGGTACAGAGTATGCAGCATCCACGATGTTCATTAATACGGACATAACAGTGTTTCTTGGTTGCATTTGTTTAAGTATTTCTCTGTATCAATGCTTTCGAACAATTAAAAAAAAAAAGTTTCTCTAAGGAATGTCAGAGCCAATGGAAAATATGATTCCTAGCATTCAAAGACCAACTTGCAGCAAGGACATTTAACAGCTACACGTGACTCATCAAACAGAGCGGCCAGCAGTCCAGCTGAGCTCTGGTGGGGTTTTATCTCCTCTTTGCCTTCAACCTCTCGTTCCTCCCTGCTCACCACCCCACCACCCTGCCTTAGACAGCATGTGCTGAATTCATTAGAGCTGTCTGCCAGTGAATGATGATGCTGGGTGTGCGCTCACTGAAGTGTTTGGGGAACTCAGTTTTCAGCAGATTTCATCATAAAAAAATGCCAGTGTCTACAATGCCCATTATATAATAAAAAACGTGAGTGAGTGAGAAAGTGGGTGAGTGAGTGAGTGAGTGAGTGTCAAGCCAATGGAACAACAAGAACCTAATAATTCAACCCACTTCAAGTAGCACTGACAAAGTGCAATCACTAAAGTGGGCTAACATGAACCCACTCATATACTGGATGCTGCTAAAATAAACTCTGACCTTAATAAGCAGTGTGTATTGCCCATGAGCATGTCCTGTAGAAGAGCACTGTCCTCTGTGGTGTCCATGTGAGACTCCACTTAATAAAGCAAAGAGACCAGCAGCCTACACTTACCTGAAGATGACAAGTGTAATATTAACATTAACTCAATAGAAGAATACAATAAAAAGTCAACACATGTATATAAAGAGAAAAAAACATATAAATATGGTATTCTCTACACACACACACACACACACACACACACACTACCTGTTTGACAATATTAGTAAGGTCATCCCATAGTCTTTAATTGATTTTATATCAGGCTAATGATATTCTTTCCCCCAGCTCTACCCCCAAACCTAACCCTCAAAGAAACATGTTGGCATTAGATTTTAAAAGAAATCTGATTTGGCCAATTTACTTTATTTAGTAAAATGTCCTCACAAGATGATTGTCATGATATTTCACAATGCAAGAGAGGACATTTGGCACACACACACACAATTCAATATTTTTAATTCCCTTGTGTAGGCCTGTATTATCATACTTTGTCTACCCTCAATGCACTCCAAGATGTTTATGATTCATCGCTTACACCGATTCTAACATCGCCCTCTACTGGTACTAAATAAAACGTTTGTAATTTTCATAATGCATTAACAATTATGTAACGCATATACGATGTATATAGACAAATGGCAGCTAGTTTCTACAAACTGAAGCATTTAACTGGCACAAGACTTAGTAAATTTACCGTGTCAAGAATTAGTACATTTACTGTGTCATGAAAACCAGGCTGTCAGGATGTATTATTTTTTCTATGAATGGGCTGAGATACATTCAAGTTGCCCCATGTCCCTACTGTGCTATTTTCCTACAGCTATTTTTCCTGCAGTAAATCATGTGTTTCCATACAAACATAATTTAATCCAGCTGTTTTACACATGTCCACATCCTCTTCTTAAACAAAGTAAGATAAGATAAATAAGATATAAATAAGGCCTTTGACGCAAAGCTACAGTCTAAACCCAGCCTCAGTGTAAACCCATTTTATTCTCCAGCTTTACTTTTCAGAATTTACAGCACAATACATCTTACTTCCTGGATGGGTTTATTATTGCTCTAAAATGATGATATGAAGTCGAAATTATGGTTCTGTTTAGGAAGACCTGTGATGAAGACTTGTGTAAATGAAGTAACTTTTTGTAGACTTGTTGTTATGAAATGCCATTATAAATCAGTCATAAAACAAAAATGGGACAATATTTACACATGGGACCAAACGGCTTATAATCTAATAATAAAATATTGAATACAATAAAACTACATTTATTTGGTAATTATTTTTTATTTTAATTTTAAAAAATACACCAAAACTAAGTAAAGACTGTAACTGTGTAATTGCAAATGGGTTCACATATGAGGATATGCTTCCATCTAGTGGTAAATATTATCCATGTTGCTGCAAGGTTTGCTGACAACAAATTATAACAAATTACATTCTGTCTGCAAGTAATAAACAACATTGTTTTTCTACAGCTTATCTGTCTTGAAATTACCTTCCTAACTGACTGAGTACTAAACCTGAGACGAGCAGAAACACTCGATAAAAGCTTAGAATGTGTCCTCTTTAGCGCCTACAGTTATAACACGAATTGTGACGACAGCCTTCTAAAAAAAACTGAAAAAGAAAACCAATTAAAAATTGTTATTGCATTTATGTAAATAGCTAGCAACATTTGTAGCATTTTTGTTCACTTCTAGGCCCCAGTTCACGCCTACTGAAGCTAAATTGATAAATTCACAAAGACTCAGTTTATAGAGGTCATTTGCTAACATAACTGAGTTATTAATAATAAAAAACTTTTAGTAAATGTATATAATGTAAACATTATGGTTCGGATAGGTCAAACTAATCATTTGATTAAGTTGTCTGCTTTAAAACAGCACCGCGAGCATCTATCCACTCGTGCGCACGGGTTTCATAAGCAATACGGTTTCCGCACGTTGCTCGTGCACGTAAGGGTCACGAGCGAGCGCTAGTAGTCGCAGCACTCCGCTCGTGCACGTGTGGGGCGCAGTCACGAGCTAAACGCAGCGATGGATCGTCATCTTTTTCCCGAATAACAAAGCAGCGCTGCAGCAGGGCTACTTTTACAGATATAACTGTGTTTTAGTCGACAGTAATCTGTAAAGTGACGGTAGTTCATCTGAACTGCTCGAGTAGTAACACTTTTCCACACCCCTGCAGCATTAATGGTAATGCATGCAACGAATCCATCCAGACTCGATGGGTAAACACTCCTTTACCTCCAGCTAGCACCTTTGCGTCCATCTTTCAAAGTCTTAACTAACTGTATATCACATGTTTAATGATTTCTAAATGTGAACAAGTTTATTTTAGTTTGGTAACAAGTTGTTTGTATTCAGTTGTTGGCACTAAGTTAGCATTGTAGCTGGTTAGCAAGGACCGTATTTTGACTTTATTAACTTATCTGTTTTTGTTATAGGTGCACTGATCGAAGAGATCCTCAAGCCTACCAGGTACACCGTGAAGTATTCTAGCATTAAAAGTAGTTATATGTTTGGGTGGGAAGCGGACATTATGTCCAAAATGGGATTAGCCGGCTGTAGCTTTTTGGTAGCATAACACTGGTGCTCACAGGCCTAGTTCCTGCTAGCTAACTGCAAATTATGATTCACATTATAATTAATGCTTTGTAGCTCTAAAGCCTAATTTTCTGCATGTGGCCAAATTATACAGTATTAAGGGTGTGTAGTGAATTTACATTTCTTTTTGTGTGTGCGTGCGTGCGTGCGTGCAGTGCCTTGCAAAAGTATTCACACACAAAGTAGCCCATAATTGTGAAGTGGGACGAAAATGATATACAGTTTTTTAAAATTTTAAGCAAATAAAAATCTGAAAAGTGTGGCATGCATTTATATTCAGCCCCCTGTACTCTGATACCCCTAAATAAAATCCAGTGCAATCAATTGCCTTCAGAAGTCATCTAATTAGTTAATAGAGTCCACCTGTGTGTAATTAAGTCTCAGTATAAATACACCTGTTCTGTAAAGGCCTCAGTTGTTTGTTAGAGAACACTAGTGAACCAACAGCATCATGAAGACCAAGGAAGCCACTAGACAGGTCAGGGATAAAGTTGTGGAGAAGTTTAATGAAGGGTTAGGTTATAAAAAAAATATCCCAAGCTTTGAACATCTCAAGGAACACTGTTCAATCCATCATCCAAAAATGTCTCAACTGCAAACCTACCAAGACATGGCCGTCCACCTAAACTGACAGACTGAGCAAGAAGAGCACTGGTCAGAGAAGCAGCCAAGAGGCCCATGGTCACTCCGGAGTAGCTGCAGAAATTCACAGCTCAGGTGGGAGAATCTGTCCACAGGACAACTACAAGTCTTGTACTCCACAAATTTGGCCTTTATGGAAGAGTGGCAAGAAAAAAGCCATTGTTGAAAGAAAGACATAAGAAGTCCTGTTTGCCCATGTAGGGGACACCGCAACCGTGGAAGAAGGTGCTTTGGTCGGATGAGACCAAAGTTGGACTTTTTGGCCTAAATGCAAAGCGTTATGTGTGGCGGAAAGGTAACACTGCTCATCACCCTGAACACCCCACTGTGAAACGTGGTGGCAGCATCATGCTGTGGGGATGCTTTTCTTCAGCAGGGACAGAGAAGCTGGTCAAAGTTGATGGGAAGATGGATGGAGCTAAATACAGGGCAATCTTGGAAGAAAACCTGTTGGTGGCTGCAAAAGACTTGAGACTGGGAAGGAGATTCACCTTCCAGCAAGACAATAACCCTAAACATACAGCCAGAGCTACAATGGAATGGTTTGGATCAAAGAATATTAATGCGTTAGAATGGCCCAGTCAAAGTCCAGACCTAAATCCCATTAAAAAAAATCTGTGGCAAGACTTGAAAATTGCTGTTTACAGACACTCCCCATCCAAACTGGCTGAGCTTGAGCTATTTTGCAAAGAACAATGGGCAAATATTTCAGTCTCTAGATGTGCAAAGTTGGTATTGACATACCCCAAAAGGTTTGCAGCTGTAATTGCAGCGAAAGGTGGCTCTACAAAGTATTGACGCAGGGGGGTTGAATACAAACGCACACTTTTCAGGTTTTTATTTGTTTAAAATTTTGAAAACCATGTATGATTTTTGTTCCACTTCACACTTATGTGCTGCTTTGTGTTGGTCTATTACATAAAATCTCAATAAAAAACATTTAAGTTTGTGGTGTGACAAAATGTGGAAAAGTTCAAGGGGTATAAATACTTTAGCAAGCGTGTGTGTGTGTGAGAGATAGAGCTTGCTAAGCTTTTGTAGTGAACAAACCTAATTATATTTTTACCAGTAAATAATACATTATAATGTCATAAATAATTGTCATCAGAAACGGGACAGAAATGGTGTTATCAGATATTACGTCAAGTTATTAGATTTTGACTGAGTGAGTTTAACAAACCGAAATAGGAAGTAAACCATGGGGAGACAAGTTTTGGTTTGTCAACATTCTCTTAGAAATCCTGTCACAAGCACCAGTTTTTCTCTTTAGTAATATATATCTGAAGTACTTCCAAACTAATATTACAGCTGTTTACTAAACCAGCTTAGTAGAAATACTTATGCTTAGTGGGTCTTGTAAATCTTTGCATAATCCATATTTCTGAACTCATAAACTGGATTTTGCAGCCTGTCAAATATCAATCAAAGAGTCACTCAACAAATGATCATCGCAATGAGAAGATGCGAGACTCATCAGACTCCACACCACCAACTAAAATGCAGCGGCGGTCAGACAGTCCAGACAACAAGCACAATGATGGAACAGGACACAGCCAGACAAAAGCACTCCATGTTCATCGGCCACGTGAG
Source organism: Botia kubotai (assembly GCA_036877585.1). Classification (NCBI taxonomy): domain Eukaryota; kingdom Metazoa; phylum Chordata; class Actinopteri; order Cypriniformes; family Botiidae; genus Botia; species Botia kubotai. The sequence goes on along the minus strand of JAZGTI010002691.1, from coordinate 2,267 downwards.
AGAGAGAGCGGTAAGAATATGAGCTAGGGGAGGTTGGATATGCACGTCTAATGTTATTTTGCATTTGTCTTTTAGCAAATCCCAACATCCTACTTAAACCTGTAATATTGAGAAAACATTAATTCTTGTGTCTGTTAGTAGATTGCTTGTGATATTGTTGGGCTCTGAACATTCTTTGTGGTATTGTTAGTGTGTGTCTGACAGATGTAGGAAATTTAAGGGCCAATTGTTATGTTTTTTTCCCAAGTAGCCCATTTTACAATTTAGCAAGCAAAGTTCTTACCAGTGGCTGTACTTTTTTTGCTTTCAAGTATTATTCGTAAACAAGCAAAGATACTAAATAAGATAATAAACCCTTTTAAAAACACCTTAGTAGTATTACCACAAAATAACCCATTACCATTATTTTTGTAATGTTACCATTATGCATGTTTCTGGTGAGCTCTTAAATTGGGTTGGTCACACGCTAGCACCTAGACGAGTAATTCTCTCACTTTTTGGTCATAGTAAGTGCATGAGACTGAGAGATGTGTCTGTTGATGTAATCAAAGTCTGACTGCCACACTCATAATACCACAAATATTCTCCAGTCTGTTTTTGTTTTTTGTCTTTCATTCTTACAGCTGTTTTGCATCTGTTAAACTGCAGAGTAATTGATCAGAATCACTTAAATTATTCTTGAAAAAGTTCCATCTGACATTTTTTCACAAAATATAATATTTCATAGATAAAAGCCTATTTGGTTTGAATTGAGTTCTAGAAAAAAACAAATCTTACGATGTTTGAGGTGTAAGTGTTTGTGAAGCGAATGAGATTGCCACATCATGAAAACAGAATACTCCAAGACATCTCGTGCGCCCTTCACGTTCTATTTCCTGTTGTTGCCACAGCTATGAGGCTGCAGCAGGTGCACCATTCTGTTTATCTCTTAGTCTTGACTAGTCAGAGGCCCCTTAGTTTCTTAGTCAGAATCATAGTCAGAATATGTAAGGCTGTGTTACTAGGTTTTATGCCATGTTTTTAACATGATTCTGCCCAGAACCAGTTCTTTGGTAAGCAGTGGTCGTGGTGATGTGGCTTAAAAATTTAGATGAAACTAAATTTTTTATTCAAGCAAAAATGTTCAAATCTTGTGTAGTGTCTTGCTGGTCATATAGTTAGGGATCCAGTGAAAACTGCAGCTCATCCTGTCATGAGGCCATGTTTCCACAGCTCATCCAACTGTCAGTCCAGTGTGTTAATCAGACACACAAAGGACTGATTTATTCTAATGAAATTTTATTTTTGTGAAAAGCTTGAGCTTTTATATGCTTGATCGTTTGTTGCTAACCTTAATCGTTTTTCAGGTATCAGTTCTTCCCCACAAGAAAACTCCCATCATGTCTCAAGTTCTCACCCAAATCCACGCAGAACTTCAGAGATGGTGAGTCAGCTTTGAATGTCGCAATACTGCAAAATCAAATTGGTGGATTGTCTAAATGACTAGTTAACGTCTTTGTGTTAAGGAACCCTTCTATAATTAAGCTGATATGGGGTCTTAGTAGGGCTGGGTAAAAATATTGGTTCTCCGATTTTAAATTTAAAGCAATATCGACCCATGGATCGTCCCTTTTTTTTACTTGTTGAAGGCAATACATTTGTTTATAATTTACATTTCAGTTGTACTGGTGCTTTAAAATGAGTTCAATGTAGGGATGCAATGTCTCAGAGAGAGATCTTTTAAAGTGACTAATAATATTGTGTGGTGTTTGACAGCTAGTCAGCCTTGTACATCCTAGAAAACCCTTCTTTGTTTCTGTTAAAGGGTCACAAAACCCTAAAACACATGTTTTGAGTTGTTTACAGATATATACATGTTGTACATTGCTTAAAGCATTAATATATGTCACTAAAAATGTTACAAAGTGGAAATTGGTCATTTTTGTGCTTTTTGTGACCATTCCGTGCATCCGGTTTTAAAAGTTACGTTTGAGCCTGTGACGTAGATGCGTTTTTTTTTTTAGCGCTCATTGGCTGCGTGGCTTGTAGAGTACCTATTTACGTCATCGGCTTGATGGCCCCTTTTAAGCATTATTAATGAGCAGTGTAACATTATACATGACAAAGGCCTCGTCTAATCCAATCTCTGCACCGTGCTTTGCATGAGCTATCGCATTGGAAAGTAGCACTTGGTTACGTTAGCTGGCTTGCTGTTTCAGAGACATGGTTCGTGTTTGTGCCTTTCTTCATTGTAACAAAACAAAAGAGTTGTTTTCGTTTCCCCGCGA